>PVJX010003476.1:0-108205 GCA_004027295.1 Dolichotis patagonum | reverse complement strand
TCTAATTACATTTTCAATTTCATTAATTGAAATTGGGTTATTCAGCAGTTTTATATCTTCTTGATCCAGGTTTGGTAATTCATATGTTTCTAGGAATCTGTCCATTTCTTCTGTGTTATCGAACCTATGAGAGTAGAGGTTTTTGAAGTAGGTATTGATGATCTTCTGTTTTTCACCCTTTTCATTCATTATTGCATGAAACTGAGTTTTTTCTTTCATTTTTTAGTAAGGTTGGCTAGGGATTTATTAATTTTATTTATTCTTTCAAAGAACCAACTCTTTGATTCATTAACACTTTGTATTGTTTTCTTAGTCTCTATTGCATTACTTTCTGCTCTGATCTCTATAATTTCCTGCCTTCTTTTGGCTTTGGGCTTGACTTGCTCTTCTTTTTCTAGATATTTGAGGTGTAGCATCAGGTTGTTTACTTGTGTTTGTTCTGTTTTCTTGATTTGGGAGTTATCTGTAATAAATTTCCTTCTGAAGACTGCTTTCATTGCATCACACATGTTCTGATAAGATGTATTTGTATTTTCATTTGCTTGCAGATATTGTTTAATTTCTTCTTTAATTTTCCTCTGTGAGCCAATGATTGCTCAGGAGTGTGTTATTTAATTTTCATGTGTTTGTAGAGTTTTTGCAGTTTCTTTTGTTATTAATTTCTAGTTTCATGACACTATGATCAGATAACATGCATGGGATAATTTCAATTCTTTTGCATTTCCTTCAGCATGTTCTATGGGTTAGTATATGGTCTATTTAAGAGAATGTCCCATGTACTGCTGAGAAGAATGTATATTCTGATGTTGTTGGGTGGAACACTCTGTACACATCCACTAAGTCCTTTTGTTCACAGATGTGATTCAGTTCTTTTATTTCTTTGCTTATTTTTTGTCTAGTTTATCTGTCTCTGTGTATCAACAGGGTGTTAAGGTCTCCTGTTTTAATTGTGTTAGTGTTTATTTGATTTTTCTTTTCTGTTAATATTTGTTTTATATAGGTCGGTGCTTCCATATTTGCTACATATATAATTATGTTTGTTATCTTTTCCTCTTGAAGTTTTCCCCTAACTTGTGTTAGGGGACCTTCTTTATCTCTTGATTGTTCTTGGTTTGAAGTTCACATTGTCTGCAAACAGAATAGCTGCCCTTGCTTTTTTCAGGCTCCTGTTACATGAAGTATTGTTTTCCATGCTTTGACTTTCACTCTATGAGTTTCCTTTTGTGTTAGATGGGTTTCTTGTAAGCAGTATATGATTGGATGCTGTTTCTTGATGCATTCTGCCAGTTTGTTTCTTTTACTGCTGAATTTCCACTTACATTAATAGTTAGAACTGATACATATTGGTTTATTTTTGTCATGTTATCTCTCTGCTGTTGGTTGTTTACCATTCTCTTCTGTTCAGTTTTTTGCCTTCCTTGGTGGTTTTTTCCTGTTAGCATTCTTGAAGTCATAGAGTGAGCTGGAGGTCTGGGATGGCATCTTGTTTCTGTGTTTTCTCATTTTATTTTTATTTTTTCTGCATTTATACTTGTAAATTATTTATAGTAGGTAGATTCTTTTTCACTAATACTGAGACCTCTTTAGGAATGACTACTTTTCAGAGATGTCTTCCAGGTGTAGCTGGCTTTTGGCTTTTGAGTCTGTCTTACGATTCTGACTCTTTAATTTGTTAGTGAGAAGTTGCTGCCTGTTTGACCTGGCACTCACTTCTTTGGTGCTGGACTATGGTATTATTTATGACTCTTAGACAATCTTGGTACTACCATACAAGGAAGAACAACTATTCACAACTACTGCATTGGCTAATGTAGTACAATCCATCATAATAACAATAGCATCAGGCACAGCCTAGAAAATGACAAACTGTAGTAAGTTTTTATTTGCCACCTGTAACCTTTGGTACAAGATTTATAGTTACATAACAAAGTCTATAAACAAACCAGAAAATTATGTCTAGTAAATATCCACTCAAGAGAGTGATTTCACAATCCAGGGAGAAAATTTGAAGGCAATAAGAGGAAAAAATAGAGAATAAAAGATGAGAAAGAGATTATAAGGAAAGCTGAAGACAAGGGAAGATTACCCAAGCTTTGGGAAACTGGTGAAGAAGCCAGAAGGGAAAGAAAGAAGGAAAAATAAAAAACTTAAAAACAGTGTTCACACTCATAAAAAAACAAAAACAATAAATAAGAAAAATAAAGAAAAAAACAAAATACTTGTCTGTGATTGCAAGCCTGCGATTATCTTCTTGGGTCTATAGTTTTGTGATAATGCCCAGTTCAGGGTCTGTCTCTGCTGCCACTGGTATGGGGGGGGCAAATGGAGCCCAGATCCACACTGGATGATCCCAGCAGCCCTGAAGTAGGATAAGGGTGGCAGTGCTGTCAACTCCACAGAAGTTCAGGCTGATCCTGGCCTCTGGTTGTGGGATTGGGGGCTGAGCTGTTTAGCCTACAGCAGCCTGGGTGTCTTTTGCCTGCCTGACCTTGGTTCCTTGCCCCTGGACATCTGCAGTTATTCCTCAACCAGTCCCTACAGGATTCCTGCACTGGAGTCCTGAGCTGAACCCAAACCATGGGTGCTCTGGGTCCCAGGTTCAGTTTACCCCACTCTAAAATGGCATCTGGCCAGGCGCTGTCTCTCCAGGGGACAACGTAGTTGCTTGGATTGGAACGGCCCCCCCCCCCCAGCTGTTGTAGCACACAGCATCCACTGCTCTGTTCCACTGGTGCGTTTCTTTCTGGAAGCCTCTGAAATCACCGCTCTCACTGTGTCTCTGTAGATTCAAGCCTTCTCTCTCCTCTTGTGAGCTAGGAGCTAGGGGAAGAGCAGATTGCCTCCTGTTTTTTATGTGTTGATGTCTATCTCTGCACTTTCTCTGTGGGCTCCAGTTTTCCCTTTGTATCCTTCCTGGGTCCAGGGGATTCACTTCCCTCCCTCTTTTCTTCCTCAGGTTGTTATTTTCCATTGCCTGGATTCTGAATCTTGGAGAGGTTGATCTGTTGCTATTTACTGCTCCATCATCTTCCAGGAAGTTAAAAAACGCTTTTATTTTAAAATAAAATGTATTGTTTTTTTCTTTGTCCAAAATATCATTAGCGTGATAGCTTTTGTTTGCATAAAATGGACTTGAGCTCATCATAAATATGTATAAAAGTTTTACTTGAAGTATTCACCCTTCTTTTTGTGTCTGAACATATTTAACACAAATTTTATAAAATCACAAACATAAAAAATATTGCTCTGTAATCTGTGTTTCACTTGATAATTGTGACCGTATCATCATTTTTGTAGTCCATTGCAATTCCTAATATTCAACTTATTTCTAATTTTCAGCTGTTATGAACAAAGAAAAAATATTTTAATGCATATTTGTGTTTTTCCTATTGATATTTCTTGCTATAATAGAGAAAGAATATCTTTCTTTCTTTTTTTTCTTTCGTTCTTTTTTGTACCAGAAATTGAACTCAGGACCTCGTACTTGCTAGGCAGGAGCTGTGCTGCTGAGCTATATCCTTGGCAAAGGAGGAATTCCTAAGTCTAGTGTTTTGATTTTTGATATGCATTGCCAGATTGCCCTCTACAAAGATTTTGTCAGTGTCCAAGGTCACCAACAGCTCTGTCATTACCAATTCCTTGCATGTCACCAACACTGGGGTATAAATGATTCTGATAATTGATTGAGAAAACCAGTATCTCACTTTGCTTTGCTATGTTCTTAGTCTCTTCCTCACTTTCACAAAAACAAACAACCTTTCCCCCCCCCAAAAAACTTACTTGTTTAGTTGTATATGTATGTAACCTTCTCCCTAAAGAAGATTACCTTTCTTATCTTTGAGCTTCTTTCCTTTAGGATTGTTACCAACACAAGTTCCCTTTCTTTATGTTAAATGTAGAAATTACTTTAAAAGTGCAATTATTGCTCAAGCATTTTGAAGTATTGTTTCAGCTTAAGAAACTGAGTCAGATGCCACGCTTTACATGTACTTTGGCTCTGTAGGTTCCATAGTACTTTTGCTAAGCCTGTGACACCGAGAGGCAGAAAGTGGGGTCACAGCCACGAACTTCCAGGCTCACGGTGATCATCTCTGACAACATGAATATGGTTTGTGGCACAAGCTATGAGATCTCACTCTAGTGCTACCTTTGGATCCATGCAGTTTATCTCCAAACACCCGAAGGCTTCACTGCTATTAGCAATTGTCTCTGTTGCCAGAGTCATAGCTTCAGACTAAGAAAATATTATCTGAGCAAATATTTAATCAGATCGCTCTACACTGTTCCACTTCATTAAAGAACAGTTTTCATTCAGCTTATTCTGCAGAAAAATGAAATGCTCCAAAGAAATATGCTCTCCAGTTACCCAGAGTATTGTTTCCCCCACCATAAGAACAACAAGGTTGTAGATAACAAATTCTGTCTCATAGCCATGCTCCTCCACCAGAACTGGCGTGGTGGCAGGAAAGCACTGCCACAGAATGACCAAGAGCAGAACAGAGCACATGCACATTTGTGCCCAGGGCTAAACAGGAGTGACAGTATTTACTTGTATGTCAAAACAGGTACCTGGATCAGCATGGATTCTTATGCTTTTCTTAAAAGCAGTTGTTTGAGGAACAGCATTTTTCGGCTGGTTTTGTCCATATTCATAACCACCTGTTCATATGTTCTTACAAGTGGAAGAAATGTCAATCAATTTGTGGACAATCTGGAAGAACAAGTCATGCAACTTATTTGGTCACTTTGGATAAAAGAAGTTCAGAAACAGTAAACCAGGTTCCTTTCCCTTAAAACACATTCTTCATTGTGCATTATTGTCTGTAGCTGCTGAGAAAATGATCGTTGCTAGCTTTCCCTCCATATCTCGTCTAAAGCTTTGTAGACAAAGTATCATAGAGTCCCATTCTCGGTTCCAAAAGCCCTGCACTATCAATATCTTTAGGCAGGTGCATCAGTTCTGTTATTTAATAACTCCAATGAAAGTTGTGGCGTGTGTGTGTATAGAATTGCTTGAGAGTCTGTTGGAGTTGAGTTATATGATTTTTTTTTCAATAACATATTAAAGGAAAGGTATAATTTATTATTTTGGACCAAAAGATTATGTTTGGAATTGCAGATAAAAATATCAAACTTTCATCTTATATTTAAAAATAGACATTTATTATATTAAGAAAAAGCATCTAGCTCTATCTTGTTATTTCTTTATCACAAAGAAGAGAGAAGTGAAATCCGCATTTAAGAGGCTCTGGAACATTGTGCATTTAAAGTACTCAGCAAGTTATTCCCTAAAGCACTCCATATGATATGTAAATCTTTTGATCTTTCACAAAACGCATGAATGCTATAAAGAATAATGAGTACAAGCTTGGAAAATACAATATTGACTGTCAATGTAGTGCACTTAGCCACAATTATTATTTTCATGGCTTTTGCAACATAACTGGAGGGGATACTTCTGTGAATATGTTAAGAACATGCCTGTCTCTGCTAAAGAAGATTTAATTTCATAAGAAAGACTTCTGTTGCCCTTGTCCCTTCCAGAAGTTATTCTTTCTTTCAGTAAACCATTTTCTCAAGATAGAAAAAATCTTTGGGATAGGGTAGAATTGACTAGAATTTTAAAAAGAAGCCTGCCACCTGCCGTTATTAATTACCATGTGATGGATAAAATAACTTGGCTTTGGGAAGTATCACTCTATGATACCCTGCAGAAAGAATATTTAAAACACAGTAAAACTGTTCTTCTTAGAAATCTTTTTGTAAACTTAGTTTAGCAATTCTGAATGGAATGTTTCCTTCAAGTTTATTTTGAGATTCCTGACTGTTTTAGAAATTGACAATTGTGCTTGAACTTGCAAACAAGCTACAAGCTTTATTTTTTTAACAGTAAAAATTTTGGCATTTGCGTTTGTTTTGTTTTAGGGAAAGTAAGTAATGGGCTACTTGGTTGTGGTTGGTTGTTTATGACCCAGTAAGACCTGGTTAGTTGATCTTGCTGCATTGCAGAGTCACGAGGACAATGCCTCACTTTTAGAGGGCTTCACCTCAGGAGTTTGGACAAATGGGAAGAAAGATGGATTCCTATGATAGGATCAGTGATGCTGTGATCTCAGTCTGCCTACAGACACAAGTACAGAAAACATTGCTCAGATGCTAGGAACTCTGCCTGGATACATGGCTATATTGTACATTTTCAAGTACATGAATAGATTTTGACTTTAAAATTTATATGAAATGCAAAGAACCTAGACTATCTAACAGGATCTTGAACAGGAAGTGCAAATTTGTAAGACTTTTCTGTTTGATTTTATGACTTATAAAAAGCTACAACAGCTAAGACATTATAGTACTGACATACAGACACAGACAGATAAATAGACAATAGAACAGATGTAGCCCCACATTTATGCCTGTTTAAGTTTTGATAGAAATACCAAGAGGTACAATGAAGGAAGGAACTGGATTTTCACACTGGGAAAATCAACTCCAGATGGATCACATGCTAAATGTAAGAGTTAGAACTTTAAAATATTTTAAGAAGTACAAGGTAATAATTTTGCAACATGAAGCTAGGCAAATATTTCTTAGGACACAGAAATCATGAAAAATAGAAGACAATATAATACAAAAATTTTAAACTCTTCGTCATGAAAAGATATTAAGAAAGGAATAGGCAAGGCAGAGATAAGAGAAAATAATTATAAAATGTTTATCTGATGAAAATGTGCACTCAAAGTATTTACAGGATGGGCACTGCTCAAAATATAAACAATCCAACTTAAAAGCTGAACAGTAACTTCACAAAGAAAAATGTACAAATAACCATTGACATGCACACAAAGTTGCTGAGACCATTATTCTCAAAGGAATTGCAAATTTAACCTACAATAACAGGCCAGTACACATACACCAGAACTGCTCAAATTTAGACGGACAACTTGGTCGGAACGTGGGGCTACTGGACGCTCACACAGGGGCGGGAGGATGGCAAATTGTGCAACTGCTTTGGGGAGCAGCATGTCTGTCTCCTATGACCCAACAATTCAACTCCCCGGTAGTCACCCAAGGGAAATTAAAATATTGTAAAAGTTTTGATAAGACATTTATAACAGTTTTATTTATAAAAAACTGGAAACAACCCTAGTGTTCACCAATAGGAATGAGTCAACTGTGGTCAATTTATCTGATATTATGCTTTCGGCAGCACAAAAAACTACTGAAGCACGGAGCATGTGTGTATTTCAAAAGCCTATGCTGAGGGAAAGAAGCCAGGCACAAAAGAGTAGATAGTATGTGATTTTTATATTCAGAAAGTTCTAGAATAAGCAAAAGTAATCTATGGTGCTTTGAGAGTGTTACTGAGAACTTATAATTAAATGAGTTTTATGCTACATAGGTACAAGCATTTGACACATTTAAGATAATTTTAGATCATTTAATGGTGTGAAGATTTGATCCCAAATTTAAGATTTCACAACTATTCAATCCTATTTAGTCCTATATATGCAGAATTATTTAGGAACAAAGCATAATAATGTCTGCAACTTACTTGAAATACATCAAAAATAAGATGGGTTGATGGATGGATTGATAGGTGATCAATGGTAAGTGTTAATCATGGAACTTGGGCGGAAGGACTGTAACTGTATATGTACAACTATATACTTAAACAACATATAAATACATATACTGTATTTAGTTTTACATTCATATATGTGTTGTCCTTTAAACTTTTCTGTACATTTGGACTTTTTCATAATCGAATGTTGGGAAAAATTGGAACAGCTTTCACTACAGTAAACTATATTTTCTACTCATTTAGGAAAGATTATGCAAATTGGATCATTCTCTCCCTTAACTCACTTAGCTAATAATAGAACATTCAAAGTGCAATGGAAGATAAACTGTCCAAAAGAAAAATATAATCTAGTGTTTTTAAACACATAGGAAGGGGTTATGAGTGATTATCTAGACCATATGAAGAAACTTGCCAAAATTGTAGTTTCTCTGGCCACATCCAAGTTTTTATCTCAGGATGAAGGCAGATACTCGTCATTCTAAGGCCCTCAATGATTCCACTCAGCTCGGGTGCGGGGGAGCCTACGGTGAGGACAGTGGCTCAGAATGCGATACATACAAGTTTTCACACTGCATTTCAAGAATGTCCAATCGCCAAGCACCTGACTCTTCCTCCCGGCTGCCTGCTCTTGGCCTGGGAGCCTGGGCACTGCCGACGGGTAGCAAACTCGAAAATGAAACGGGCCAACAGCACAGGACGGCTGCCGGAGCAGCGCTGCAGGGACAGCCCGGCAGTCACAGCGTGCGTGCTCCAGGGGTCCCGCGGCCCCTGAGCCGCCAGACCCAGGCCCGTGTCTGCTAGACAGCGCCAGCTGTGCGTTCTCTTCAAGTTCCCAGCAATGAGAATCACCAGTGAAAGCTTTTCATCCCACTCTTTGTGTCCTTGGACACAAAATTTTATGTTTGTAAATGTAAATTTAACAAACACTTTAAAATGCATTAAGTATAAATGGCAATGTTCAAATTAGTCCATCACATTCAAAATGTTTAACTTCTAATGCAATGATCAATATACCACTGCCGTGTATGATCCAAATGTGAAATAATATAGATTATTCAAATAAGAACCTGTTCATGGACACTTACTTCAAAACCTCCATTCCCTGTTTTTTAAAAAAAGTTTAAACATGGTTCAACAGTTAGTTTCCTGTAAATGATTCATTCAGAAATAAAAACAAGTTATGTGATTTCTCTTGTTATGTGATTTCTCGCGTTATATCTTTGAATCCTTTTTTCACTCTATGTTGTAAGCACTGATTGATATTTTTAATAATTTATTGTGACAGACTACGTTTTACACATTTGCAGGCAGAGGTTTTGTTCTCCAGGAGTTACGGCAACTAGCCTAGCAGTGGAAATCTTTTTCTCCTGGGTGGAGACGGGGCAGTGAGTAAAGGAGTCAGAAGCCATTTTTAGGAGGAAAAAAATGTAATCTTGAGGATTCTAAAGAAGACGTTTTTATTTATTCACTGTACTGCCAAGGAATTTTGTTTCTTATTTATCATTTACTAAGTACCGACAAAGATTGTTGGTTGGTATAAACATGTGTCTCAGTCAGTGTAAAATTATAAATTCCTATTCCTGTTCTTAGCTTATCTCTCAGAGCCAAAAGTAGCTCTTTTAAGATCAAATCGTGCATATAGTAGCTTTAAAAAATGTTGTGTATTGCAGTTGTCAAAGCAAGGAGATACAGAAAGAAGGCAAATTCATATACAAGTTTTCTCATTCACAAGTGTCTTAATTTAATTATGTCTAATGACATATTAAATGGCAGTAAGAGAAATATAATATTCCAAATGACTTTCATTTTACTTTTAAATTACCCTCAAAGAGATTTTTGTATCAAGATGAGCAAAATTCCCTGTTCATTCTTCTAGTCAGGGATCTTACTGATTTCCATCAATCTGTTATCTGCAAAGCCTAAGAACTTCTCAGTGTAATTCCTTGAGCAAACTTTTGTAGACTCACTTACAACTGAGAAGCCTGAAGAACATCTCAAACCCTAAGGCAATTTTCACTTGCTTCTGTGTTCAAAACATTCAGATGCCTACCGGGCTGGGTGGGAACTAGCGCCCACTTACCTCTTGTGGAGGAATGAAAAGGCATGCAGACAGTGTGTGCAAAAAATGCCGTTAGCATTGTGTCTTCCCGCGTCTAACTTCAGCCTCCATCTGAGCCGCGAAACATTTGTAAAATGTGACCTTTGCTTGGTCCAGCACACTCACTCTAATTCTTCTAAGAATGCTACTTTAAGTTTTTCTTTTATAAATAGAACTCAGAAAGAAAAAATCAGCTATGAAACTATCTTTTGCAGAACTTCTTGGACCAAAAGCCACTGTGAGTAACCTCTGCTTCTTCAGTAAGCATGTTCGTTTGCTCGTTCATTCATTCAACACTGACTCAGCCTGCTATGAACCTGGCTCTGGAATAGACCTGAGACACAAACATAATTAAACAATAATCCCAACAGTCAAAGAACGCACAGTTAAGACAAACGGTAAAACATGCACAAATAATTGCTACTCAGTGAAATTAAGTTTTGAAACAGTGCAGAAGATGGTCGTGGCTCCAGGGAGTCCGTGGCCAGCTTTGTCTGGTGCGACCCACGCAGGACAGCCAGAGGAGGACAGCCCGAGCCAGTTCATGGGCGGGCGTTTCCCCAGGTCAGGTGTCCTGAGCAACGTCCCCATTACTGAGACACCGAGACCCACGGCTCTGTCCGGAGCGAAACTGGTCAGGAAGCAGCCAAGGTTGCGCACAGGGAGGCGCATGCGCCCTGCAGACAGCGGGCCAGGACTTCTCCCTTTTGGAAGCTTCAGGTTCCCCAAGGGGCTGGTGGAGAGCGAGCGAAGCGTGGTCTGACTCTGGGGAACTACTGTCAACTAGAGTGGGACACAGAGGTGGGGAGCACATTTCGGGCAAGCATTTGGAAAAACGCTTGCATCACTGGGTTTCTGGGGGGAGCCATCCAGCTAGAGGCCTGGTGACATCTCCGTCCAGGAGGTGGGAGTGAGTGAACCCCTGGAGTAGGACTGGTGGCACTAGGACGTCTGAGCTCTTAGAAGGGACTTGGAACGCGCCGAGAGGCAGAGGCACCAGCCTCCTCGGAGGAAGGGGGTGACCCCTGAGGAGGACCGTGGGGCGAACCTGTGCTGCTCTGTGCTACCAAGTGCTCTTGGCATTGCTCCAGTGCCTTTGCTGCAGCGTCCTTGGACCTAGAGTTGCAGAAAATGTAAACGTTAAGCTTCAAGGACCACACGTCTGGGATTTAGCTTCTTGGCTTGGGTTTCAGAAGAATGGAATTCCTGCTTTTTATAATGCTACAGAGGCAAGACCCCAGAGCTAGGTCTGGCGCTGGGGACACGCAGGGCAGGGCTATGTCGCAGCCCTCTTCAGTGTGTCCACTCCTGCTAGTTAGTGCGTCCATCAATGTGCGACTGTGTGCCTCTGCGCAGGCCTGGCCCCAAGTCTGAAAGGAGGGGGACAATTTAAAGTGTATTTATATCAAGACACTGGGATATTTAGGAAGATGAAAGTGCATCTATTGCATTTTTAAAAAAATGCCTCATTATCACACAAACGCCGCATCGCAGGCCCTTGCTAGCATCGACGAGAATGCACGCTCTCTTAAAAACATACCAAAAAATGGATGCATTTCTAAATATCACAATGTTTTTAGGAGTCACCTTTCGTTGGAAAATAGGTTTTCTTGTTTTGAATGACTGGTCATGATTGCACCAACAAACACCCTTGTTCGTCGTAGCAACCCAACAAATGGAAATACAGATGCAGCCACCTGAAAATCAGTAAGGACCATGATCCTGTGTGTGTGTGTGTGTGTGTGTGTGTGTCTCCCTCCCTCTTCTTCTCTCTCTTTCTCTTCTTTTTTTCTTTCTTTCTTCTGGTTTTGATGACAGTCTTGGTTACTTTTCTCTCCTTGCTGGGACAAAATACCCAACAGCCAGGACTAAGGAAGGGAGGGCTTGTCTGGCTCAGTTTCATTATCAGTTGGCTGCAAGGCAGGGTGGCCTTGCACAGGTGTGACACTTCAGGGCAGCAGAAGACAGCAAAGCAGCAAGAGCAAAAGCAAGATCGAGCAAGCCTCTTTGCCTCCCTTGCGTGGTTCACGGCCACTCTCCCGCCAGGGCGGGGGTAGCACTCCCACGTCTCCCTGCCCTCCCCTTGCACAGGATGAGGGTGTTTACAAAGTAAGAACACTGGCTTTCTGGTAAGTCACTTAAACCTCTGAACTGCTCAGGTTGACACAATGTATCAACCATAATAATGACTCTAGTGCCAGTTAAATCTGAATTTGAAGTCATCAATAAAAAAGTGCATTTTAAAACACAAAATATTGTCCCTGATATTTGATCTTATTTCAGGTCAGTCAATAGTTACAGGGTTACTTAGAATTACTTTATTATATTTCATTCAGTTTGCAGTTTGAATAAACCATCTTTGAAAAAGACCAGATATTGGAGAGCTGAGACTAAGTGTTGTGAATCAGGCATCATCAAGGTTAGGAAGGAGGGTGTTCTGAATAAATACGTATTTTGCTTAGTGAAACAGAACAATTTAAGGGAAAGCAAGATACTGGTTTAAAAACAGTTGTACTTTGACCTAATTTCATTTTTTCTATATATTTAAAAATTTCAGCCCATTTAACAACTGTATAAGGCTAAAAATTAATTTAACAAAGTAACCACCGTCAAAGAGGTGGCCTGCAGCAGGCAGCATTCCAGGTGTTGGGGTGGCTCTGGTCCATGCGGTCGCGTGGAGCCCACCTAGTTCTGCCCTGCTCGGAACACCGCCCTGTCTGCATGGTCAGAGCTCCTGGGCTTGTGAGCATGGGAAACAGAGGCACCCTGGAGCAGGCAGATTGTCTTTATCTTTGGCAGTCCTGGAAGGTGTGACTCCGTTGGTGGGAACTGAGTTCCCTTGACACATCTGCATTCAAAGGAAGCTGACACTGTGGTCTGTAGCTGGGTGTCCACATGTCCCACCTGAACCCCAGGACCATGGAAGAAAGGGAGAACAGATGTCCAAGGGGAGCCAGGAGTTGTCTGGTCTCGGCAGGATAGTCTAATAAAAATGCTATACCGCAGAGCTTGGACTCATGGCTCAAACAATGGTTAACATGCACTAAAGATCATATTGCAGAAAAAGGGAAATAGAAGTCATTCTATTCCAAATGGATACAATAATGCAGAAAGATAACAGTGGCCCTGTGCTCAAATAAACACATTTGAATCGGAAACGATGCGTTGAAAGACAAAGGAAAGTCAGTTGATTTACCATGCCTCCACCCAAACGAAAATAAGGTCACCCTTGATTCTAAGAAGTTCATATAGGAAAGGGAAGGAATTCTAATTAGGATTAAGAACATTATCTCTCTCCAAATGTCTGCAAGCACACAATAGTGGGTCTGTCTATGGCTATACCTATAATTTTGCAATATGACTTTTTCTTAAAGGAGTAGACAATTTGGTAAACCGATAACTAATTTAGATAATGCTAATTGTGTTGGGTGAGGATGATTAGGAAAGTTATAAAAGAAACCTCAAGTGTGCTGTACATGGGATACTACTGGAAACATGAATATTGTGTAAAGCTGTTATCCTTTTCACACGAGGGAGATGATCCCTGGGGGCGTGAGTTACAAAAGCCAGAAGAGGGGGAGGTGGAAGGGGTGGAGGACTGACTTTGGTGTATTCTGGAATCTCTTGTTAATGTCCTTCCGGGAAGGGTATATGAACGCTTGCACACACTTGTGACCTAATTGTAGCTTCTGACTTTATACTCACACACTTTGCATGCGGGTTACCAGTGTACTACTTCCTTCTCAGTGAAATACAAATTGCCTTGGGTGTTGAGTGACCCCTCTTGGTTTTAACTACACGCACAGATTACAACCTTAAAGTGCTGCGGGCCTTAATGTTCCTTCTTGTGGAATAGGTGCTATGATTAATTTCATTATCATTAGTTTCCAGCGAATTAATAGATATGGTTGTTTCCCATTTTAGGTAAACATGATATTGAGACGGTTTATTTCAGGCGTCGACTTGACTGGGTGGAGGAAAACCTCGCCAGCCAGCAGAGCACGGTTTCTGCTGTTTCCCAAGGAGCCAGGGTGTGGGTGACACAGTGAGTGGGGAGGCGCAGCCTCAATGTGGGCAGACACCACCCGCTGGCAGGGGGCCCAGAGAGAACCAAAAGTCTGAGGGAGGTGAGTTCCCTCTTGCTCCTGGAGCTGACCCAGCCTTCTTCTCATGCCCTGGACCCGAGAACTCCTGGGTATCTAGCTTTTGGAAACTCCAGGACTTGTACCAGCAGTCAGACCCTTCAGTACCTCTGGCCCCCACCTGAGAGTTACACTACAGGCATCTTGCTTCTCAGGTCGTCTGACTTAGACTGACCTCTCTGGTTCTGCAGCTTGCAGATGACCTGTGGAGGGACTTTTCAGACTCTATAATTGTGTGACCCCATTGCCTTAATAAATTCTGTCTGTTATCTATCTATCTATCTATCT
The DNA here is from genome assembly GCA_004027295.1 of Dolichotis patagonum. NCBI lineage: Eukaryota > Metazoa > Chordata > Mammalia > Rodentia > Caviidae > Dolichotis > Dolichotis patagonum. The sequence continues at coordinate 94,095 of PVJX010003476.1, read as the reverse complement.
ATCTATCTATCATCATCTATGACAAATCCCATTGACTCTGCCTTCACAGTGCAGGGCATCATAGATATTTTGCCAGCCCTGAAGAACTCTGGCTAACACATTGTACTGATCCGCACGGACCTGCGGGTCCGTACAGAACACAACCAATGCTGTTTGGGGTAAGTACATTTCTTTATGTTAAGTAATAGTCAGTGGGGAAAACGTGGTGACTATCCCCTGAGCAATCAAGCAAAGGATGTGCTTTTCAAGTTGCAGCAAAAATCCTTCCACTTCCAAAATTCGCATCCAGCAAGCACTGTGAGCTGGTTATTTCCTCTCCCCACATGCTGGTCCACTGTCCTTACTCTGTGGCACAGGAAGATGACTCTTTCCAGCTGCCCATGTGCTCCTGACTGGACTTGACCACTGTTTGGAGATAAGAAGAGCAGAGGTTTTGGCTAGGTCTTCCTGGCTTTACCCTTCTTTCCATCTTCTGTCGCTGACACCTCCTACTGGTGACTCATTTCTACCCTTTCACCTCTCAGTGGTTCAGTAACTTGATTTTGCTCTTGTCCCTTGGCTTAAAGGAGTAGCAGCTTTCCATGGCAGCCAGTGCCTGGCTACCTCAGCGTCTGCTGGTTAGTCCCTCAGTGCAGCCCACGCCTCTAGGTAAAGCTTCCTTAAAGGCTCTTCACTGAACCACCGGAGGCAGGTTCTATTTCCTGCCCAGGAAGGCAGTAGACAAGTCTGTGTTGATCTGCAGTCAAAAGACTCCAGAAAGAGCCACCCACTCCCACTCTAATTTACTTGCTTTGTTTCTAACTTGGATTTGTCCCCATGAGTCATTTCCCTGTCACTGTACCATGGCCATCCAGTCAAAGTCACCGCAGACTCTGGTTAGGGGAAGCCTAGCGGTCAGTTTGCATCTCCCCCGATTGTTCAGCTGTACTGTGTAGAACTGACTGTCCCCCTTTTCTTGATGTTTTCCTGCACTTTTTCTCCTGAATCATCCAATCCCTTAGCCTCCCATCTTCTTAGTCTCCTTGGCTTGATGCTCCCGGGATGAAGCCCAGATGGCTGTTCTAAATCCTGCTTTCTGCGGTTAGTCAGCGCTTAGAGTACCTTTGTGAATCTCTCTTCGGCTTAGAAGGGCCTGGGGTGCTACCTCCAGGCCTGCTCCTAAACCTGCCTTTGCACCGCCCTTCCTGCTCTTCCGCTTTTCCTCGTGGCTGCAGGTGCTCACGTGACCTTGGAAATCATAGGCTGAATATTCAGGGGCCAAAACAATGGAAGGAGAGCCACTCATCACTCAGAAAAACCCATTTTGGGCTTTATCCCAGTGAGACATTAACTCTAAAGTTTGAACTTTTGCTCATGTTTGGCCTCATTCATTAGAGCAGACAGTGTTTTTTGATAGTTTTTTTTGGGGGGAGGCAACCAGGGATCAAACTCACGACCTCACACTTGCCAGGCAGGCGCTTACGCCACTGAGCTAAATCCCCAGCCTCTAGAGCAGACAGTGTTACCTGTGCATATTCACTCCCTCGCTCCCTGTCCCTTTAGAACTCAACGAGAAGGACTCAGTCCCTTCGTCTACACTCTTTCCTCTGTAATCTTGCCTAGCCACAACCCAGATGGTTCAAACCCAGGAGATAAAATACCCTGTATGCATGCGTAAGCCCCATTTTCCTGGTTGCTCAGGCTGGGAACTATTCTTGGGTCCCAAGCTGGCCTGTGGGGAACCCACTGGCTCCCCCTTTGCAATGCAGCCCCTTGCCCTGTTCACCGTCTGCAGCACTCGTCTGCTGCTCTCCGTCCTCCTCCAGAAGACCAGTGGGTTCCTCCTGGCCTTCCTGCTTCTGCCCTTGCTGTCTGCAGGTGTCCCTCGTGTAGTCACCCAGTCAGATCTTGTCGGTCTTCTCCTTACGACACTCCTAGCTTTGCCTCCCACTCTGAAGGGCCATGGGTGTCCTGTGTGGGTGCAGCCCATCGTGTCCCGACAGGAGCAGCCCTCGTTGCCTCCTTGACCTCACTGTGTACGGCTCCGGGTTTCAGCACTCCCGACACTCTGGCCTCCTTGCTCTGCTCCTGGCACGTTTCCTCCTCAGGCCCCTTTTCTTCCCCCCCCCCACCTGCTTAACTCAAATGTCACCTCACCAGGCTTCCTGGCCATTCCTGTAAAAACCACAACTCCTCTGCACACCTGCGCTTCTCTCCCTTCCTGTCCATTCTTCCTCCACAGCACTTATAGCCACCGTGCAGTCCGTTTATTTGATTAAATTGCCATGTGCTTTCTATCTTCCTTCTTTAGGGTTTAGCTCACTGTAGGCATAGATTCTTACTTCGTTCCTTGCCGTATTTCAGCATCTAGAGAATTGCTTGGCATACGTGGTAATGCCCAAGAAGTATTTGTGTATTGAAGAGACGAATGAGTGAATGAATGAATGTTGTGTGCTCTTTTTAAACCAGACAGGAATTCCACTTTTTAAAATTTAATTTAATTTCTTTTTTGGTTATTTGTCTTTGTGTGTGTGTGTGTGTGTGTGTGTGTGTGTGTGTTTTAAGGCAGAGTCTCACTGTGTACCCCAGGCTGGTCTCAAACTCATGGCAACCCTCCTGCCTCAGCTTCACAAGTGCTGGGATTACGGCTGAGCACCACCAAGCCCAATCAGGAACCCCATGTTTAAAATGCTTTACATACATCAGGCCACAGGAGAAGTAAAGTGGAGGGGACAGTGATCTTAGAGCCCAGCCCTCACTCAAGTCTCCTGGACAAACCAAGGAGAAACCAGGGAGGAGGAGCTGCAGGAGAGAAGGAGCAGGAGCGGGTCCCTGTGCCAAGCTCACAGGGTCAGCAAAGAACTGATTAGCTGCCTCAGGTACTTATGAACTGCCAGCAAGGAGGCCCTGGGCCTCTGAAAGGACTGCAGCGTGATGTGGAGAATGGCGAGGCTGGGACCTGAGGCCCCAAGAAAGGGAGGGCTAGAAGTCTGAGCTGGGCCTGGCAGAATGTCCCTGGGCAGGACTTATTTGTTGTGGTTGTGAAAATGGCTCCCCACACATATATAGACCTGCCCTGTAAGAGGGAGGGAGAGAGAAAGAGATGCAAAGAAAAAGAGAGAGAACCTGACAATGACAACTTCACACGCTAACAGAACATACTCTGCACCATCACCAGCCGGAGTTTCGCTGGCCCTCAGTGCCACACTTATCCCAAGACTGAATGTTGACAGGGCCGCTGGGAGCCAGTATTGCGAGATTCCGCAGAACAAGATGCTAAACCCACTGTGTCTTTGCTTTATGGACTATTATCAAACAGCTTTGAATTTAATGTGATTCCTATGAATACACATGCTCACATTCTTCTTTGTAAAACTAGTACAGGAGGTGGGTAAATAAAAAGAGTGCGAGGAAGGGAGAACATTAGGCAGGTTCCATGGAAAGGGTGTCCCGACTCGCAAGGACCTACACAGTCAGCATATCATCTGTTTTCCTTCAGGAAATGTCCCTCCCTAGTAGCCTGCATAAGTTGAATAATGAACATGAACCTCAAATACAGAACCAGCGCCGCTCCTGTTTCCTGCCACACCTGGCAGCCAGTTCACACTGTCATCATTACCCTGTCAGCAGCAGCGGCGTCTAAAGACAGCACAGACGCTGTACAAAGCCCCATGTGCAGATTTCAGTTACCTGTTTTCTCCGTGTGAAGTAACCATTCCGGTTATGGAACAGTAATGAAACGTTTCTTACCGAAAAACCCTGAGAGATTACAAATGGGTTTGGCCCGGCCTGTGAGTAATGATGTCAAACGGTGTAGTGGGGTAATTATCGTGAAGACTTAATTCCTGTGTCATCAGGTATTAGACATGTACAAAGCATTCTCCTGATTAAACAGCATTCAAGGTGACTAAACATTTGCCGTGATTGACAGTTTACAGCTCAGACAGACTAAAAAGATTAAATGACATTAGAAAGTGGCAGGTGACTTTTTACCCTCCGGGCGTTTTGCCCCGTGAGGAAAAACGATTGCGACATCTAATAATATTGCTAACAAGTCAGTTCTGGACGGGTTGCTTGCAGCAGTCCTATTCCGGTAAGGAATGCAAATCCGGTTATGCATCTTTTTCATCTTGGGGAGGTTGCAGTGGCTATAAAAGTGAGATATAAGGTAAAGGAAAAATGTAACTTCTTGGAGGCTTAAAATACTCTGAAACATGTCCAACTTCTGGGGCAGATAGTGTTTCAAAGCTGTTAGCTAAGATCAATTTGTTTTAGATCTGATACATTCTCCCTTGGAGGCAGAACCAAGATCACCCCAAATTCAGTTACCCCTAGTTGGAGGTAACCAACATTGCTTCTCTATAAAATTTTCCCTGTAGCTCAGTCATCAGTGATTTTTCCTGATTCCTAGTTACACACTGTGCATGCCGGACCCCAGCCTCTCTTATTCTACACCTTTCAGAGGTTTTGTTTTTACCCTCTGCTCTTTGAGCTGGTGCTGCTGCTTGCTGCAAACCACAGCCCTGAACCCTTCCATGCATGAGGTTCTCTGAACTGTACGAAACCTGGCTGTCTTGTCTGTTCACTCCCGGCTGTAATAGGCCCAGGGGCCTCGTGAGCATAGATGAAGAAATGCTGGTGAAGAGTTTAGCAGCGCCCTGGCTCACACCATTTGCCGTCACATTGGGAGCCATTTTAAGTGGCTGATTTACTCTAGTGAATTTTTTACGAAGCAGAGCAGGTAGGCAGCATTGCTATGTTTAATGGGTAAAGAACAAAGTGGATAAAGCCTGGGTGCGTTTCTTAAAATTCACTCAGAGAACCTGAGTGAGGAAGGTTAGGATGCAAACCTGCAGACTTTCAGCCAACACGTGTTTCATTCAGCGCTGCCGTGTAGGAGCAGCTTCCCTGCTTTCATTCCGTAAGGCCAAACACTGACCGCCGGTGCCTCAGCCGAGCCCTCCAGCCCCACTCCTGCCTATGAAGGTCGTAGTCTGTGCACACTACAGCATCAGCTGTGCTCCCCGATGTACCTGGCTTTGAATCCTGGCTGTTAAGAATTGTGCATAAAATGGGAAGGATTGTTGTGAGGGTTCAAGAAAGCAAGATATTGCCCATGTAGTATCTGGTTCGTGAAAAGCATCATAAATTACTTTCATTGCTGTTATTATTATTATTCCCAGATAAATTCCAGAGTATGCTGCTGTACCTGCTGCCACATCCATGTCTCCACGCCAGCTGTCTCTCTGGCCTCCAGCCAGCCTGGCTCATGGCCCCAACACTCCACGGAGACACCACTCTCCTGTCAATAAACTCTGCCTTCAACCAAGGCAGGCCCTCTCCCAGCTCAGGAGACTGTGGCTGCTTCCCTCCCTTAGTGGCCTCTCTTCTTGGCCCCAGTGCCCCCTGACCCGGAAGTGGCCCTCACACATGTCTCCTCCTCCTCTAATGCAGGCTCTTCCTCCATTTCTTCTACCTTTCAGTGCTGGGCCAGTCCCTCCTGGCCCAACAAGGGCCATGGTTTTACGTACCGCCTTCCCTGCTTCTAGAACAGTTGATTGCTTTATCCCGCATCATCCTGTATCTCTCTGAAGGCTGGGTGAGAACAATGGAAGAAACTGATCAGCGTTGCTGAAAGGAAGCAAAGTGAAAAGTGGCCTCAGCACCATCTGCATCTCTTTACCGCCTGGGTGTCATCCTCAGTGCGATAATAACTTAAGGAAGTAGCTGCTCCACCTCTTTTCCAGGCACTGTCTTCGCAGTCTCACAGAAGGCTGGAAACTATGAACACGCAAGCTGGTGCCCCATTTGGTGTCTCACTGAAACAGCAATGAACTCGAAGTCATGGGTGTGCCAGCCCTGCCAGGAAACCTTGGGACACATGAGGCCTGCACATCGTATTTGAATAACAAGAACTTCACTGGTATCTCAGCACTGGACGTAGTTTTATAATTTAGCTATGGAGTCCCACGGTACTAAGAACACTTCCAAAGTCTCAGAAAGTGCCTCATCCTGGTATGGCCTTCTCACGCTGCTGCCGCCGTACCTCTCACGAGGGCGGGGTATGTTGCTGCTTAAGGTAATGTTAGCCGCCCCTTTCTTCATCCTGGACACCTTGTTACAAGACATGGATCCAGAGAAATTGTGACCACTGACACAGAGTGGCCTAACAAGGAAGAAATTTGAGGTCAAAGGGCGGGAACTCTGGAGCCTCTTTCTGTTTCTCTCCTTTGGTGCCTAGAGAGACCCCAAGTGTGGCATAGACATGATGTCAGTGCCCTTTTACACAGAAAGTGGGAAATGAATTCCAAACAATACTGGAAACAGCTGACCCGTTTAGCACAATGCTTAAATATGCTAGTGCTGAGCCAAGGCAGCATGTGTAGAGTAAATATTTTAATCCCTAATTAATCACTTTGGTTAGATTGGTAAAACACAAGTCTAATGAAAATAATTTGAAATTTCCTTCATGAATAATTGCCTTGTTCAGGGAATTGTGGGAAGAGTCAACTGACTGACCTTCCATTCTTACTCAGCTGTACTGCTCTGAGACTTAATTTGTGTCCTTCAACCCCTCCCAGTCACCGTTAGGAGATTAGAAATACCTTCCGTGCAGTTCAGCAGCAACAATGCAGGATGACAGTTAAGTCAGCGAAGAGGGAAGGGCCGAGCCCGCTTTCCCGCCTTCCCACGGAGCCTCACCTGGTGCAGCGGAGGGGAGAGTCTCGGACGCTGCGCTGTCGTTAGGTCACGAGCATGATGGATGGCTGCAGGTTATTGAGCTGCTCCTGTTCCTTTTTAATTAGAAACTTGAATAATAAGGTGCCCCAGGTTTGGGCATTTACAAAGGGGAGGAATTTTCCAGCTCTGAGCGCTGAATGCCACCCCGATTAGCGCTATGCCACCAGATTTAATTACTTCTTTGAGTAAATCACATCTTGCTTGAAGGGCAATGTTCCTGGGTGTGCAGAGACCAAAGGTTAAGCCACCTTCCTCGTTACCTGTTCAGACATGTTGGGACCTGTTAAATTTGGGTGGTGGGTGCTCTACTCTGTCCCACTTCCCTGCCTGTTTCCTTAACTTCCTCCTGCTGCCCTCGGCCCCCTCCCAGCAGCGAATCTATTGCTTATCTGGTTGGAATGTCACTAGCAGTGATGCCTGGCGTCGTGCCACATGGCTGGTGCCCTGTGGCTCACACTGCAATCATTGCTAAAAATTGCCTGGTCCACCAGTCAGTTTGGCCAGTTCTATGGACTGTCAAAGTCCACCTGGTGGACCATCTGCCACCTCCCCCCAGAGGTCCCTTCTCTTTTGTTTCCCAGTCTTGTTTTCTTTCTCTATCTTGCACTTTTATTTGGGAGATTCAAATATTTGGGGGAATTTTGCTTTTGCCTGTCTAGCAGTCAGGAGGACAGGATGTTCTTACGTTGCTGGAAAGCATTTGGGTGACAGCATCTTAACTCTTCTCTGTCCTGTGGTCACCTTGCATAATGGCCAGTGATGCACTTGCAAAGCTCGAGGATAGGGCAGAAGGACACTGCTCACGTGAAAAGCATGGTGGTGAGCGACTCGTAACCCAGGTGATAATTGAATGGAAATTTGGAGCAGATTTGGTGTCTCTATGCACAAATGGCATTAACCACAGTCCATGCCAAAAGGGCTGTGGACGCCCTCCCATTTTAGAGGATCAGAAACACAGAATTGGAGATGAAACCACTGGATTCTTTTTTACCACTGTGGGTATATGGAGAGATAATTACGCATCCAATAACATGATATGTGAATTGACTATTTGAATATCTGTTGTTGTAATGATCATCTTTTAAAATAACTCTATGGTAGGAATGTGAATTAGTACGAACACTGTAGAAAACAGTATGGAGTGTCTTCAAAAATTAAAAAGAGAATTTTATGTTTCAGCAATCCCACTAGTGAGTACATGCATGCACACAAAATAAAAATTGGCATGTCAAATAGACAGCTACACGCCATGTTCATTCCAGAACTACTCATAATAGCCAAGAAATGGAAACAACTTAAGTATCCACCAGCTGATAACTAAAGAACAAAATGTGGTATATATACACGTTGGAAGACCATTCGCCCATAGAGAGAATGAGTTCTTATCATTCACCACAACGTGGATGGAGCTGAGATCATTTTGTTAAGAGAAGTAAGAAAGATCCAGAGAAATCCTACGACTGTGCAGAATCTAAGAAAGCGGATCTCACGGAGGTTGAGAGCAGAGTGCCAGTGACCAGGGGCTGAGAGAGTCAGGGACAGAGGGGTGGGAGAGAACGCTCGGCAGAGGCTGGGGACAGTCAGGGAGGTGTGAGGGACTTGGTGAGCTACAGCACAGCAGTGTGAGAGCAGACAACTGCAGAGTGTGTGGCAGTCTCAGAAACTAGAAGAAAGCATTTTGTTTTTTACTTTTTTTATTTTGAAGAGAATAAAACCGAATGAGACAAAACAAAATACAGCCAATCAAAACAAAAGGATGAACATGGTACATGACTTTAAAATAAAATACAAGGAGATCAACCATGGCGACCATAGTGCCTCTTGTTATCTTCAAAATAATTGCCCATATCACCAGACATAATAAAATTGAACAAAACAGTACAGAACAAAACCAATAAAAACAAAACATTGGAGACATTACAGGACTTCAAAAGAAGATAATAGTCAAACCAGAATGGGTATTGGAGTGTATCTTATTGTCTTCAAAATTGTTGCCTATACCATCAGACTTGATACTATCAATCAAAACAGAATAGACACTCTGAAAAAAAAATTATTCTAATTCAATTTGGCTAAAATATATTTGAGTACACTCTGAAAAAAACAGAATAGAATAAAATTAGTCAAAACAAAACAGTGAAAGTGATATAGGGCTTCAAATCAAACTAATAGAAAATTTAAAATGGTCACCATAATATTCTCTGCTATCTTTGGAATAGCTGACCATGAAGAAAGGGTTTTGAATGTTGCACCATAAAGAAATGATAAGTATTTGAGGCAGTAGATATGTTTAAATGAACTTAAACATGATTCAAATTATACACGTATCAAAGTATCGCATGCTACCCCCTCTCATGTCTGAGTTTTATATGCTATATGTATATGTTTTAGATTTTTGCATAATTTTCTATTTTTGTACCTTTGTGTAACTTAATGTTTTTATATTTTATACAGTAGATCATGAACACTTTTGTTTGGCAAAATTTTGCTTTTGGTTTGTGAACTCTGCATTGGGTGCTAAACATGACTGTGGCCACTTTTTCCAGAATCATGTCATGAATTAAATTTGTGAACCAACGTATCACTGTATTTGTTTCTATATTTTTTTATATATTTTATGTATATATATTTCATGAACTATAAAGCACTGAAGGATTATTTTCCAGGCTTCTGAATCAAAGGATTGCCAGGTTTGACGAGAAATGGCAGAGGAATACCTGGGCCATTGAACACAAACTTTGCTCCCCACTGTGCCTGGGTGGGTTCTGCTGACCACACTGCCCGGGCTCTGACCCCGCCTGCTAGGCGGGGAGCAGGCGGGACAGCTGTCTTCCCGAGCTCTGCTGCGCTGCCGGGCTGCCTCTCCATCCAGCCATATCACCCATAAAGCAAACCTGCCACTTATTTTTAAAAATATACTTTCGTTAGTGCCTGTAAGGTTTACAAAATGTTGAGTTTCAATGTGCTATTTTCATACATGCATATGACATAGTTTGATCCTATTCATCTTCCCTATCACCCTCCCTGGTCCATCTCTTCCTCTTGCCTAGTAACAGCCTCCCTTCTGCTTTTATGCCTTTTTTTTAGATTTTACATGTTGAGAAAAATGTATTACTTGTCTTTCTGAGTCCAGCTTATTTTGTTTAATATGATGATCTTTAATTCTCTCCATTTTACTGCAAATGGATAGATTTCTATGGATAAATAATATGGATTTCTATGGATAAATAATGATCTTATTGCATATATATTTAAGAAAATTTTTTTAGTCTTAGAGTCTTGTCTTGGATGAAATGAAGACTTAGTGAGACTGAAAATACCTTGGACTGCTCCATAGAGAGAGATGGATATGGGTATGTGGATGGATGAATAGAATGGTAAATAGGTGATACGTAGATAGGCAGACAGACAGACAGATAGACAGGTCTTTTGCTGTGAACTTTAATGTGCCATAGAAAAAAGTAATTGAAAGTAACACAAGGGGTCCTGTCGTCATTCGCCCATGTAAGATCATGGGCTTGTGACTCGTTCAAGCTCACACTCAAATGTACTGGAGTTAAGAGTAGAAAACTGACTTCAGCTCCCAGTGACTGATTTTTCCCACGCACTTCTTAATCTGACTGACTCCGTGTCTGTGCAATGGCTACCTCGGCTATCCAGTCAGTAAGCACTAGGTGAAATATCAAGAAAACTCAAAATATTTAACAACAGCAGTAAACCAAGCGTTAGCTTTTTGCTTTGTTTTTCTCCAGCACACTTAGAATCCATTTCCACGCTGCTAGGACTGTAAGTGACTTGCTGGGCAGCCGGACTAGGCAATACCCCAGAGCCCGGTGCCATCAGCACTGGTGAGGGCCCGGCTCTCCCGTCTCCTGCCTTCTCCGTCTGCTTCCTTAGGGTGCTTCTTCACCAGCTGAGCTTGTGCACAGCGCCTGGCCCAGTGCCGGGGCTGTCTCTTGAACCAGACGGGACTCTGGATTTGAGTTCAGAGATGAGGCTATGAGCTCCTCTTGTCCTGTCAGCCTTTTGCTAAAAGTCCAGGAAGGATGTGAGCCTTTCTCCTTTACAGAGCTTCCACATCTCCAGAAAACCAGTCACTTATACCTGAAGCAAACTCGATTGCCTTTTTCGGGGGTAAATGTTTCACTCATAGAATGTTCCTTTCCTTTAATCACTTCTTCAAGGAAGTTTCTTATTGATTTAATGTTTGTTTTTATCAGTGTGGCTAACTTACAAAACAGGTATAGGTTCTGGCAATAAATGTGTCAAAGCTTCGGATAGCTTGGGTCTGTGAAGTTAGGTCACTACCGTCAAAATGTATACCGCCCGCACTCTGCTTTGCTTTGCTCTGTGAATCACAGAAGCCAAGGTTGGGGAGACGGATGGGGAGAGATGGGTCAAGGTAAGAGAATTCAGAGCATGGGTTGGGACACGGAGGGTAGGTGAGATATTAGGTAATTTGGGAGACTGGGGAGCAACACCTTGGAGTAGGGCTGCGAGTCATGCCGTCATGCAGAAAACAGCTGGGATTGAGCTGCTGCCCCCTCCCAGCTGCTGCTGATAAAGCCCATCTCTTTGGCTTTCAAATCCTGTGCCATTTGTGGCCCCTCTGGTCTATGTCAGAGCTCTGAGATTATCATTTTCCTCCGGACCATCTGAAGAGAGAGGAGGAAGGCGCTCCCATGTTCTCGCCTTTCCTTCCATTCAAGCTGGACTCATGGGAAAGGCACGTACACTCTCAACGTGGAAGAGAACACTTCAACAGCTGGAGGGGAGCCGTCAGCTGAGGTGTGGGCGTGCCCTCTGGCATGGAGAAGAAGAAATTTAAGGACTTTTCAGGGTTTGCGGAATTCCTGCTTTAGCTGGGAAGTTCAATTCAAAGACCGCACTGATTCATATAACTGCAAGGGCTGCGATTCTCCTAATATCTTTATAATCTTGCTCCTGCCTCTGCATTATAGGTTCATGACTATTATTTAATTCTGTCTCTAAATGGGCTCATCAACTACCCAGACACCAATGGCAAGGCCAGATGGGCAGCTGCCTCCAGAAATGGGTCTTTCGGGAGGGCTCGCAGATGAGAAGCATACACAGGCAAAGCCTCATTTTTTGCTTCAGGAGCTGATAGGCAAAGGCAACTGCTTTGGGGAGAAGCAACCCGCTAAATTGGCAGTCCCCCCTTAGCCATACACCTAGCTATAGTTACTTCGCTGTGACTAAGAGAGCAAGCTTGGTCGTGAGACGTCCTGGATTGGAATCCCTGTGTGAATTTCAGCAAATCCCCAGTCCCTCTATAAACTGTGGATAAGAATGGACTTGTATAAAGTTGCTGTGAGAATTAAATGACAATTCTTGGCGAGTGCTTAGACCCAGTAGCTGGTCCAGTGCAAGGGATCAGTAAATATTAGCTGTTATTCACTCTTTGATTCACATGGTTTAACCCAACTCTTTCCTGAGAGTAAGACAGGGAAAGGGCAGGAACGATTTTGTGAGAAAGAAATTCTTTGAAGATTTGTGTTTGGGAAAAGGAAGAAGACAGACGCCGAGAGCACAGGAGACTGGCAATTTCTCTGCAGTTTTGCCTAAGAAACTCCAGCCCCACCCTTTTCTTGACTTTCCATTTTGATGAGGAAACCCCAGATAACGAGTTGCAGGAACTCATGACTTAGGATGCTTTAAACTCAGAAGACTGAAAATGCACAGGAACTCACTTGTGTTTTAAGCTTTTCTCTTTAAGCTTTTCACTTGCCAAGTAAAGCACTGCAAAGTTTCCTACAGAACACAGTTTCCATAAGGGCTTCATCTACTTCCTAGAAAAGTGTCCACAGATGTCAACTACGTTCCTCTAAAGACCTGGGACGCAGGGAGCTCTAAACTGAGGAGGAGCAAACAGCCTGCCGGGCCACCTCCCCGAGCCCTCCACCACTTCGCTAGGTGAGGGACGGTGAGCCGAGCCGTGCTGGCGCTGTCTTGTGACTGGGCCCAGTTTGATCCCGACAGAAAGAGAGAAAGAAAACCGGTGCAATGGCATGAGGACTCCCTCAGGGTTCGTTTTCACAACACAGGGCGCAGCCTGCCTCGCGCTGTGCCCCTCCTCACCCCACCCCGCTCTCTGCTTATGTGCGGTTTAAAAATTAATTTAGAATACAGCAAGATCAGCAAAACAAGGGTATTACAGCGTCCCCCAGAAATGGACTTCTTGTACTCCAAAAATGTTCTTAGAAACACATGTGAGTTTCTTTGCCCTCAAATTAAGGAGGATTAAGGCTGCGAGACAGTTGTTGCTCAGTTCCTCCGCGTCATGCGGCCAAGGCTGAAAAGCCTCACATTGCTGGCATGAGCCTCACTCAGTGGCCTGATCTCCAAATTAATTTTTGAATTAAACAATTGTCCCCCTCCCTACTTTCCTCTAATTGAGATTTCCATTGAAAAATGCTTAGCAAACAGATGGGAAACCAGAACAAAGGGCTGTTGTGGAGCAGAGTGGAGGTCACTCGCACCAGTTTTAGGTTAGTACCGGAGGGACCATTAAACCTTTCTTTTAGTTATATTTTTTATTAACTATAAAAAGTGTTTAAAAGGAAATGTCTGCACTGTAGTTAGAAACTAAACAGTGGTTGGAAATAGCTTAGAGCAGTTAACAGTTCGCTCTTGTGAGTATCTCGTCCTTCTAAGAACTCAGAACAAAGACTCATGCTGAAGTCTTCATGTTGAATTTTAGAATAATAATGACATTATCTCCTGTATCTTAAACAGTGCTGTAACTATGTGAACACTTGTAAGAGTTTCTTTCGGGTATAAAATACAGAGACATAATTTTAAAATTGAAAAATGAGAAAGATTCACAAACTTAACAGCAACAAGGACGGGAGTGTTCAAATCAGGAAAGTAAAGATTTATCTAATGCCAACAAACAAGACTAAGAACATGCAAAACTTTGGTCGTGCCAAAGGCTCACATTTAAAATGTTCCATAGAAAACTTCACACTGAAAACCCACAGGATTGTGTTAACACAGTTCAAAATATTAAAAAGTCAAATTGGACAATACAACAGTATTAAAGTCAGTGGTGCTGGTTGACCACAAAATCAAATTCATTTAGAGTGGCTACCTTTAAAGACTTCAATGTGAGGAATGTTTGGATGAGCAAAGGAAAAGAAATAGGTGTGAATAAGTACTGTTTCTTAGGGACTGGAAGCACTTCTTGTGATTTGGTGAATCCTAACAAGACTCTGAGTCCTCAAATACATTTTTCCCGTTAGGTGGCTTGAATTATAGCAGCTTCATAGAAGGAGAATCATCAGAGATGGGAAAGGGGCAACTCCTTGGGGCAGTGATTAAAAGATAAATTTGCTATCAGGGTTCCCCAGTTGTTTCCTTTCAAGGTTATGTAATGATTTTTTAAAAGCCATGGCTACAGACTCCTTGATAATTAACTTGCACATAAAAACTCCGTCAGAACTGCGATGGTGAACCTTTTTCTTTCCATACTGGAGTTCTGCTTGCCTGCTGCCTCTGGAGATGCCACTAGAGAGCCTGAGATGGGTGAAGAGACAACCAGGGAGAAGCCGCTTATTCTGAATGAGTTACTGTCTCTCCTTCATTTGCAAAATGCTTACTGCACTCTTTATTTATTTGCCTGGCATTGTTCTAAGGGCTGGGAATACATTAGTGAACAAATAAGACAAAATTCCTTCCCTGTTGGAGTTTACATTCTAGAAGAGTTTGGGGAAAGAATAGACAAGTTAGAAAACAATGATGTCTCAAAATGACATCTTTCTGGCAAAGAGTAAAGCAGAGAAGAGGGTAAGAAAATTCTGCAGAAGGGAGGGTGGAAATTGCAATTTTGATTAGGAAAGTCCCCTTTCGTTATCTTTAGTTGTGCTGTCCTGGCTGCCTTGATACAGTGAATCAATTTAGTTTCACTTTCAAGGTCAGTCTGACTTTGGGAAGAGCCAGGAGTCACACAGTGCCAGACCTAGTGCACTACGTGGATGAGGGGTGCACCATGACTTTTTTAAGAACCCCTCTTTCCATTGGATGCCACATAGCAGCAGAATGCATTTTTTTTTTGTATCATACTTCATAAAAGACACACAAAAACCCGTACTTTTTTTTTCGTCACACTTTGTAAAAGACACTGGCTTCCCGAACTGCTTCAGAAAGCGGTGGGATAAGTACGCTCGAGGTGAAGGGGGGATTCTGAGGCTGATTAATGGCAACGTGTCTTTTACTGCAATTATGTTTTTAAAATTTAAATATTAATTGTATTTTTCAAGCATACTTCATAGACCAGTGGTGGCAAACTCATGGAATGCATGCTATTGGTTTGTCTTTTAAAACAAAAGATGTTAATGTGGAGCCAGGCAGGGTGGTGCACAACTATAATCCCAGCACTCAGGAGGCTGAGACAGGAGGACCATTGCAAGTTTGAGACCAGCCTGGGCTAAAAAGTGAGCCCAAGTCCTGCCTGAACTGTATAGTAAGACCCTGTCTCAAAAAAAAAAAAAAGTTAATGTGGAATTTCTTTTTTCTAAACTAAAACCTCAATATCCAGGTTTAATTTCAGTGTTGGTACTTCGTGATAAAAAAGGGAGTTTTGGGTTGAGGTTTGGGCACTGGGTCTCTGAAAGGTTCATCATCACCAGTGATTTGTGAAGACTTGGTTAAGAAAGTAAAGGATCACTAAGAATTAATCAAGGCAGAGTAGTCTTACATCTCCATTTCATAGGAATACCAGGCTAATGGGGTCAGCCAAACGGGGTCAGTATCACTGATCAGACCTCGTCAAATTCTTTCTTTTCTTTCTTGTGAGCAAGGTAGGGAACAGTTCATTAGGAACTGACTGAACAACCCTACCTAAAGCAGGCTATGCTGCCCTTGGTGTGTGGGGTTCAACTTCACTTCTTGTCCTTAGACTGTGCTGCTCTAAATCACAGGAGTTGATCTAAACCAGCTGTTCCCCAAGTCCCTGAGTCAGCCGGCTTCCCGCTGGGCAAGGCGGGCAGTGGGGAGGTGACCCACCTCGGTGGCCGGTGGCGGCATCCACAGCAGCTGTGTCTCCTTCTTGGTTCTGCCGTCCCTGTGGGTTCCACTGGCGGGGCCTCCCATGTTAGTCCGGCCCATCTATGATGGTAGCGTCTGTGTTTGCTGCTCTTCATTTACTTTGTTATTCTCCCCTCTGCTCCTTAGATCCTCCATTGTCTGTAAAATCACTCCCCTGTGTTAAAGTCTCTGTTTTAAATGCTCAGGATGGGTTTGTTTTCCTGGTTGGGTTTTATTATGGTTTAGATCTACAACGTCCCCCAAAAGTCTCATGTGTTTGCGCTGTATTCGTCAGTGGAGTCACCTATTGACGAGTTCATAGCTGGATGTGCTGGTAGCAGATCGGGCTTGCTTGGTCCTCGATCACCGGGGCACAGCCGGGAAGGTGGATTCTTTTCCCTGGTCCTCCCTTCTCTCCGTCTGCTGGTCACTGTGCTGAGGAGCTTTCCTCCACCACGCTGCTCGGCCGTAGCATTTCTGCCTCAGAGCCAACCAACCCTGCACTGAACCGGTTAAAACTGCGAGCCAAAATTAACCTGTCTTCCTTCAGGTTCTGTCCCAGTGATGGGGAAGTGACCGACATGGACCTTGCCGGGTGCAAAAGCTCACCGATGAGTGTCACCTGGAGGGAGCTTTAGGTTCCAGTGCTGCCAACCTGTCTGGTCTACTGTCACTATTTACCAGAAGAACAAAAACCGAAAAACAAAAGCATTATCAGTCACCCATCATCCATGGAAAAGCTATTTGCGAGATGGTAAAATCAGAATCAAGAAGTATCTTAATAGGCCAAATCAAGAAGCATCTTAATAGACCAAATCTATCAAGAAGGCATTTAATAAGTAAAATGTAAAATCCTGTATTTGGGTCCAAAATATAGCAAGTATGGGAGGGGGAAATTGTGACACAATGGCTCACAAAGAGGTATTTGCACTGACATTTGCATAAACTGGCAAAAGTTGATACAAATGTTAAAGCATTTCCATGAATAAAAGTGTTAGAAGGGTCCCACTTAAGCAGCTAACAGGAAAAATAAAATGAGTGCATTAGCTAACATCTCTCTTTTGAATAAAAGCTGTAAAACTCCCTGCTTGGCACACTCTACCTCCTTCCTTAGTCATACTAAGAATGTTTTCTTGGGGCTGGGGGTTTAGCTCAGTGGCGTAAATGCCTGCTTGGCAAATGAGAGGTCATGAGTTCGATCCCCAGCACCAAAAAAAAAAAAAGAATATTTTTCTTGTGGTTAGGCCAAAGTTATCTTGATCCAATGAAGTTTTGATCCAGGAATTGCTGAAAAAAGAGGTCAGTTTCATATCTAGTCAATGACTCAAGAACCAGAGGCTTGCTCTGATTCTAGGCAGTGATTGCTTTTGTAACCCTGGGGAGCTCACCCTCACCTCCCCAGAACAAAAACTTTACTGAAGCTGTGACGTATGTTCAGCAAGCAGGGGCCTTCTAGAGCCGAGTGAGGGGGTTGGTTTGTCCCCTTTTCAGGCTTCTTAATGTTTACGTGGTTTACAGAAATCAGGAGTGCAACACCGTGGGGTTTCGGTGTAGACGTGATGAAAAGCAGTGCACACGAAGACAATTAGCACTAAAAAAGAGTGTTGGCCTTGCATTCCATGCAATGCCCAGCTGCCTTAGAACTGCCACCACGGTTGATAGATTACTGTAGGGCCGGCATGTGTCGTCTCTTCTGGGTTGGTAGACTTTTTAAAACTGGATATTTAGTTTGCATTGTGCTCTTCCAGAAACTTCACGTCCTGTTCTCATATAATTTTGAACACCAAGTTACATTTTCTGTTACACTCTGATTCTTAGCTGTGGGATATCTTTGATCTCAATTGCTTACCTGGCGGCCACTTTCTTCTCTTGCTTCTTTGGAAAGAAATTAAGAAATTGACTGACACCTTTTCCTCACATACGCAATCAACCTAGCATTAGGAATGAATGTTTTCTGACAGAGCCCCACAGTGCTAAACTTATCAGCACTTACACTAGCTATTTCATTGTGTTTACCATGGGCAGATTAAAAGGAAAGATTTGCAAACACCTAACCTGATATTTTGAGCTATTTTGGTGGATTTAGGAAAAAACACTACTGTTCCTGGCTCCAATGCGTTATTCTATTTTAATGTCATTAGGTAGCATGAATTACTAAGTTTTCTATGAAAAGGTTATACTTGAAAAATTCTGTGATCTCTGTGGCTCTATAAAAAGAATACTGGGTTTATGGAGTACACTGCATTGTCAGCTTTAAAACTTTATAATCAGAAGCAATCTTACTGACTATCCAATTTCTATGGCAGAGAAGGGGCATAAGTGGAACTTGGAGAACTGAAGCGAGTCTCCCATGTTGCTGGCTACAGTGACTTGGGATTAGAATCCTGAGCGTCTTGTGGTCAGCCCAGCTGTCTTCCTGCTCTGCCAGCCCAAGGAAGATTTGTGCGACCAGACCTCAGGTGTAGGTATACTGTGAAGACCATAAATACTTTTAGAATGCCAGAAGGCAACGCTTCTGTCGGTGTGGAGTTGGAACTTTTCTACAATCCTGCTCTAGTAGTTAAAAAAAATGGATCTGGATCACTTAATTTCATTTGTGCTAAGATATATCATTGTGAAACTTTATTTTATATTTACCGGTGTTGCTCTTCTGTTTCTATAATAACTTGTTGTTGTATACACATTTTTTAAAAATGTAAGCAAAGCCCCTAGAACTTCTTTGTGTTCCAATTGCACTGAGTCATTTTGGACTTACGGTTGTTGCTATACATATTTTTCTATTCAGTGCTCTTTGTGCTATCAAGAATATTAGTGATAAAGTGTCGCAACAGAGAGTGTTACAGTCACTTGGACTTTCTCCCAAGCCAGGAGCAAGTTTTGAAGCACATATTCAGATTAAGGCAATGATGTCTTACCACCCAATGACAATAAGTTTGAGATATATTCTGGTATTGGAGGTTTAAAATGTTAAAATTTTTTTTAAAAACAGGAGAAGGGAAAAAGAGAGGGAGGAAGGAAGGAAATAAGGATTTTTAGGAATGAAAGAAATATGACCATTATTTGGGTGTTCTAGCGTCCCTTCCCCCATTTAATGTGGGAATGCACATGCGCATATTTTAGACCTGCTGGAAGCCTTTTTCCCAGGCCCTTTGAGGAAGCACATTTGAAAATGAGATAATCAAGGAAGTTCACATATAGCAGAGGGTAAATCTGACAGTTTGGAGAACATTTGTCCCTGGGTTCAGCCATGCCTGAAGGAACCCTTCGACTTCCTGTTTAAGTAAGTTGGAAGAGTACCTGTAAAGACACTATGTGACTTGCTTCTCTTGTGCTACTACCCCAGTGAATCTTTTTGTTTTTAGTTTTAAAGAGAATAAAGCCAAACAAAATAAAACAGAATAGAGCCAATCAAAACAAAACACTGAAAGCAATACAGGACTTCAAAATAATATAATAGGAAATCAACAACGGCTACCATAATATGTCTTATTATTTTTCAAAATAGCTGTCCGTACCATCAGACATAATAAAATCAAACGCAACAAAATGAATAAAACCAAAACAATGAAAACAATACAGGACTTCAAAACAAGATAATAGGAAATGAATAATGGCTGACATAATGCCTCTTGTTGTCTTTGAAATAGCTGTCCAGACTATTGGACTTAGGCATGTGAAATTAACCAAACAATACAAGAACTAAGTTGCTTCTTTACTTCAGTTGTTATCTTTCAAAACTTTCAGGTGTATGTTTTCTAATTTCTACTATATCTGTGTCTCCTGAGCTGGTTCTGTGTGGGCTGGGGGTCTGAGACTATTTTGCTGCTTCGTCTTGACACTTTCCTGTGTTTCTCTGAATTGGCCCATTGCTGCACCCCGGGAGCTTCCTGCACTGGCTTCTGGTCCCTCAGTGTAGTGGATTGAACTAGGCTCCTGGCTTCCTCTGACCCAGGGTTCCTAGGATGGTGGAGAGGTTCAGGGTGGCAGCGTGCCCCTGCTCCCTCAATGGCAGTGGGGCCCTGGAGTGCGGCTTCTTCAGGCTGGCGCTGGGCTCACCGCTGTGTTTCCGGGACCCCAGTGAATCTTGACTAAGACTTGGAAAAACTGAATGTATATTCGAGGAACATTCAACAGAGTTAAATGTATACAAGATAACAGAAGGAAAAAACTGTCTAGCTACCATGTTAGATGATTATCTTCATGAGCAAGATTCAAAGAATATTGAGAAAACAGAAAAGAAAGGACCATGATGAATAGCAAAGTTTGCTAAACAGAAAAGAAAGGACCATGATGAATAGCAAAGTTTGCTAAGCAAATCTGAAGTTTTGAAATTCAGTCTGGAAAGCACTCTCAGAACTCTGATGTTTTTGTAACTAAAAGCAAACACTAGTTGTTGGTGGTGGGGTATATCTATAAACCCAGCTACCCAGGACACTGAGGCAGGAGGGTCACAAATTCAAGCCCAGCCTGGGCAACTTTGTGAGACTTTGTCCCAAAATAAACAATAATGATAATAATAATAATAATAATAATAATAATAAAAGGGGTGGGGGTGTAGCTCAGTGGTACAGCACCCCAGTTTAATTAGTAGTACTGTTCAAAAGGGGGGACTAGTGATAGTCATGACAAGTGTATCAACAGATATTAATAGCACTCAGAGATAATGGTTTGTTGTTCAACTTCAGGTTTTTAATTAATCAACTTCCTGTCATCTACCACACCATGTGAGGTCAAAGAAGACCAGACTCAGACCTGGTGCATGCTAGACTGTCTGGCCCCACCACGGTACAGTGGTACAGAAGTTCAGCACACGAGCTCCTGCGAGGGAGCTGTCCCTACCGACATGTGGGAGCAGTGTGCCCACCAACTTCCCACGTCACAAGGGGCCACCCATGCTTCAAGCAAAACACTGAAGTCTGGCTGTAGCTCAGCGGCTTGCAGCAGCCATCCGGAGCAGAAGTGTGTTGATAAGTCCACCCGGTACACTCACACTATGCACCCTTAGATCTGTGCTGCCCAGCCCTGGGCACACGGGAAGCAAATTATGTCATCTGTGCTGGCTTCGTCCAGTACACAGAGGAGAGGACAAAGTAAGGAGTTGCTCTGAGACTCCTGCAGCTGTCTCTACCAGATCGTGTGTGTGTGTGTGTGTGTGTGTGTGTGTGTGTGTGTGTGTAAGTGGCCCTTGTCCCTTGGTGTGATCAGCCAGGTTCTCAGGCATCACTGGTGGAAAGCGCAGCTTCTGTCCCTGTCTCTTTCCCGGGTGATGTCTTTCTAGACAGAGGGAAACCAGAACTTCAAGGTCAAGTGTCCTGGGCTCCAGTGCCACACATGGGGAAGGTGAGGAGTAGGAAAGCCACACAAGGGTCACTGATGTCCTCAGAAGAGGAAGACTCAAGCCTGGCAGGTCGCCTGCCCTATCTTCTCGCTTCTCAAGCCTCTGAGGTGCTCTCTGCTCTGGCAAGTTTACCTCAAAGTCACATTCTCTCTTTCTCCTCTGTTCCTTCTTTTCTGAAGTTGTCAAAAAGGGTGGAGTAAGAAGAAGCAACAAGTGCAGTGGAAGTTTGGGGACAGTCACACCCTGAGCGAGCCCCACCTTGGGGTCGGTTATGTGGGCTACCGGGGAGAGTGGCTTTTACGCTGTCCCTTGCATAACATGCATAGATTTGCGTGAGACATTGTTGTGTGCGTAGGCCTCCAGGTGGACCTGTGGAAAACATGGCCACGGGCTCCAGGTCTTCACTGAAGCCCTGGGTATGTTATTCTTGCAGGACTCCCATGCCCCAAGCTGCAGTGTGATGGAGGAGGACACGCCATCCTGGGAAGAGAGAGCAGGAGGTGGGTCCTGGGTAGACTACAGGGCAAGGCCAAAACGGACAGCTGCTGTCTCAGGCCAGTGGCAGACCGCAGCAGGGAAGGCCTGGCCAACCTGTGTCTCTAAAGGATTGCAGATGGGCTGGAGAGAGGAACCTACGGGCATGGTGTCCTGGAGCCAAGCTTGTAGAGGCAATGACAAAGGGATGGGGTACCAGCAAGAGGGTCTGGACCGAGCACCGAGGCCGCCCTGTGGTTTTCCGTAAGGGCCGTGTGGTAGATTGACAACTGGTGGTCAGCTTGTAACACCCAGCTGAATTGTATCAGCATGTTGCTGGGTGTGGAAGGACCATCTGAGGGTTGTTGCCAACAGCGTAAAAAGAGAACTGGCGGGCAAGAAAGGTGTGCTGGAGAAGTGTGTTGCACTGATTTGTCTGATGTGAACTGGGCTGTTCTCATCATAGGAAGAGCTTTGGACCTCACTGTTGCCGAGGCGGCCTGTGGTTCATTTTGGAGAAGTTCTGGTCCTTAGAACTTTGCTTCTGGCGCCAGTGCTGATCCCTCAGCTGCTGGCACAGCTCCCCCACCCCACTGGCACAGACTTTCTAGCTTCCACTGCTGACCTGTGGCCTTCCCGGCGCAGATCCATGAAATAGACTTGTCCCTTGCATAGACATGCATAGATTTGCATGAGACATTGTTGTGTGCCTAGGCCTCCAGGTGGACCTGTGGAAAACATGGCCACGGGCTCCAGGTCTTCACCTGGACTCGTGCAGGACATTGCTGAGGGATCCAGGCCCTCAGCTGGATTCTTTGGGTCTGTAGTGTGTGGACAGGTCTCCTGCACTCTTTTGCATTTGACTCTTTGGGAAAGATATTCTAATATAATTCTATAAATTATGTATTTACATCTTTTATAAATTTATATATTTATATTTATATATATATATATCTTTATTCACATTTATATCTTTTCCAGTGCAAACCCTGACTGCAACAGGCTGGGAGGATGGCCTGGCTGCTTTCTGGCCAACTCTGAGCAGAGGAACGTTGGGTGAAGGGAAGGAAGAGGAAGCAAGTGACATTCCTCAAAGCCCTTGTGTTTCCCACCCTTGGAAATCTTCTAACATTTCGAGGTGTCATTACCACAGACTACCACAGGTGCTCAGAACATTCGCACCCTCTATCCCTGCCTTCTGGGCGGGGACTTGTGTGAAGGCTACCTTCGGCTCCACCTCCGTTGCTCTCCTACTGCCAGTGGCACCTGATGGGTGGTGAGAGGGCATTCAACCCACTGCCTGTTCCGGGTCTTTGCGACTGCTCAGTGCTCACACAGCACGTGAAATAGAAGACACTTGGTACCAGGGCAATAAGAGGATTGGAGCCCGGGCAAACGGGGTAGGGTGGAGAGACGAGGCCCTGGTGTGCTGAATGGACTCCAACTACCTTGTCCAGCACTGCAGCCACACAGCTTGGAAAGTGCTGGAAACTGGCTAGCCTAGCACCACGGAGGTGCTAAGGAACTACCTCTTCCCCTGCCCTTTTCAAATTCCTCAAGCATTACAGATCACCATTCCTCAGTTAACAAGGAGCTGACAGTTGTTTTCATTTGGCAAGAATCCCCTTAATTCTAAACATCAGATTTATTTTTTATTAATCTCTTAAACCTATTGGCAATTCTGTGTCAAATTATATTATTTTGGTTATTCAGAGTAAACTGTTAATTTTTAGATATCACTTGTACAGCAGAGAATGCAATGTTTTGTCTGTTTCCAATAATTTTAATAGCAAAAAAATGCAATTATTAACTCTGTCTCATCATTACAAAAGGGCCTTCTGGCTGTTTCCGAGCAAAAGCTACCAAAGAAAAGAGGACATCAGTAGATGTCTACAATTATTCTTTGTAGAAAAGACCCAGATCATGAATAGTTGTGGCCCCAGTTTAAAATGTTTAGAAAATTAAAGGTAGGAATAAAAAGGGATTTAAAGCATTTATTCATAAATGGAAAATCAAAATTCTTCAGACACATGGTAATGCACATAGGATAGGCCTCTAGGTCTGAACCCACAGACTGACCCAGGGCTTCGTTCCTGTGGGGTTGGCAGGACTGTTCTTCTATAAAGCCTCCACAGCAATAGGATCAGAAATTATTGTGTTAGTAATAACAGGGCTATCACCATTTACCTGCAGAATGGCTTGGTTTTCTTCTTTTGGTTCCCAGCTGAGAGTCCCGGGAGCACCAGGAGAAAGGAGACAGACGCTGTTCCAGGAGGGAGTGCAGGAGAGGCCTTTTCTCCTGCCTTTCTGCAGTGCCCCTCCCCAGACAGAGGGAGAACAGCCCAGTCACAGGTGAGGAAATGGTTAATGAACTCAGAACACCCCATCAGCACCGTGTTAACCAAACAGCACGGAGCTGATAATGGACAAACTACCAGGTTAGGTCTGTTTGCCCCTCATGTAAGACAGTGTCTTTCTCCCTGAACACAGCCTCTCCCCGGAGAATATTTTCAGTGGGAGATAATGCACAGAAGGTGTACAATGCCACCAGTGGTCAAAGAAAGGAGGCTGGGGTCTCTTCTGGTGGGTGGTAGGTAAGAATTACTAATCCAATCTGCTTGAGTTAACTCAAAACAAGGATTAGTGTAAAGTTCCAGAATATGTTAATCTTCCTTTATAGAAGTAGACTTTAGCAGCACCACCAACCCCATGGTTTATAGTTCCTGGGAACAATGAGCCAATTAAACTTGAGAGGGAAAAAGAATCTTGCCCAAGTTTCCTGATTGTTACCTAATACTTTGAGTTGCTTTGATTCTTGATTATTTGGCTTTATGTCTCAGACACAGGAAATAAAACATCATTTATTATTCATTAGAATGCTCCTAAGTACAGTATACCTCCTAATTAAACACACACTGTTGTGCACTGGCATTTTTCATCTCCTACTTTATTAAAGAGTCTGTTTAAAATGCCTTTTGTAGATTGCTGATGTTGCTTTGCCAAATATGTCCATCAATATTAACACACTTTTTTCAAAAACACATATTTAGAGCTTACATGATTAATGAATGGATCAAATTGTTAGTTATTTGGATTCAACTCACTTGGTAGAGATTTGCAAATGGAAAAGTCCCCCCCCCAACATAAAGCCATCTTTGGAAAGTTTACAAAAATATTTCCTGTTCTCTGCCCCAAATAGTCCTATAATTTTAGAGAAATTTTTTGCACCTATGGTTATTGATATTAACCCAATTTTAAGATTTTGTGACAGGAAACAGTTTGAAACTATTTGCTTTCATTCATTAATTATTGACTTTCCTTAAATAATGATTAACTTATTTGGCTACAATATTAGATCAAGAATAGAAATTGTAGAATATCCATTACTTTTATCATTAGCAACCAAATATTCACCTCAACACTACTTTAATAACAACAACCAACCTGGTAACTTACAAGGTTCAAAAGAACTTTTTCAAGTGTTTGAGCAATTAAAATCAATTTTAAAGTTTTGAATTACTTTGAAATTGATGCTGCAATTAATAGGGACATATTTCTGCAGTATTTCAAGTGATCTTAAGTTAGAGTATGAGTTAAAATACTTCTTATGGAGTTTTTGTGGAAGCTCCATAGCAAACTAATTTTTTTAGTTAATAAAGTTCACTATCAGACAAACACATTCTTAAATTCTATACAATACAAAGGTATATCTTCATTATTAGTTTAAATTTTAGGTGCTAAAATCATTTTTTAAATAGCTTACTTAAATTTATTTTTTACTATTCAAAGGAAGTCATGATTTGAGAGCTTTAGCAGAATTCATTTTCTAGTGCCAGATTTTGTTTTGTTTTTGAGCGTCAGAAAGTTGGAGAAATGGAAGCTGGAAAGTTACTAACTGTAGTGTAACATCTTGATACTCTTTTCTCATTAGTGCCCACCGTAAACGCCCCACACCCCAACAGGAGCAGGGTCCCCCACGTGCAGGATTATGTGAATGCCTCTCAAGACCTTGATCTTGGGCAATATTCTCAAAGAACTGAAAATTGTTTATGCTCCAAGTATGTGAAAGTGTCCAGTTAGGGGTGTGTGTGTGAGTGTGTGTGTGTGTGTGATTTTTGGATTTTACTTGCAGTACCAATATGCAAATTTATTTGGTATACATTGACTCCCATTGAAATGAAAAGCCAATGCTATTCCTTTAATATAGTTCACTAACCTTATTCACAGCGAGTTACTGATGCTCAGTAGGAGTTTGCCAACACCAGTTCTGCTCAACCCTTGATGATTATGGAGGATTTAATTATAATTGAAAACGTAAAAAAGGGGCTCAATCTAATCCAAAAATCAATTTTGCATAGAAATTAATAACAGATAAAAGCTCAAAATTCTGTAACTAACAAATGACAAATATCAGCGCCAGGAAGTAAGACTTTGGTTCCCAGCATCAGTCGCACTGCCTGTGTGGCTGCTTCCTGACCTGGATCCCGTCATCGCCTTCAGGACCGAGGACTCAGCCTCACACTGGGGCACGGTACATACATCAGGAAGTAAACACAGGCCCAAAACAGCGCCAACCGCGGGAAACAGAGGCGGAAACCGGCTGTGAGCAGGCTCTCCCTCTGTGTTTAGGCAGAGACTTCTCCGCAATCACTGTCCGCTGGTTTTCAGATTCCTCCTCCTGGGCCTGCTGTGAAATGTGTGGGAAGCGGCTTCCATGGTCGCCAGGAAGTTCAAACGGCTTAGGGACGGTTTATCTCTCAGACGATGCTTCTGTGTGCGCCATGCCTCGGACAGGGTACACACAGGAAGGGGCGCGGAAGTTCCCTGCATTGCCTTGTCCTTCCCGACTGCTTGGGGTCGGGCTCACGATCTGTTTCACACATAATATGAACCCCTCCCTGCACTGTAGCAAAAAGTTAGCAAATACTATTTGAAGACTGGTATGTATTTGTGTTGCATTTACTTAACGCGGTAACTGAGGCTCTGAAAAAGTCGATTTGTTGTTTTCTTTTTAAATTTAAACGCAGACAGCAGTAAGATAAGGAGGTTTGGGAAATTACGTCCACTTAAAGAAAAAAAGCTGTTGCCAAAATTGTAAAGGGTGGTTGTTGAAATTGGGCGTTCCGTGTATGCAGCCAGATCTCCCTATCAAGCAGCGGTAGGGATTTTACTATTACCAACTTGAACCTTCCCAGCCTGGCTATCTGCTGGGTCCTATTGCAAATAAATAAGCAGCCTCCCTGCACACAGCGTCCCGGCTGTGCCTGGGGCAGGAGCCGAGTGCCTGGACGCTGCATTTTCCGTGCTGGCATGTTAGTGACCGTGTAGCTGTGTGTTGGAGGCCTGGGAGGAGTGGTCATTTGGTTGAAAACATGACCTTCTAATTTAAAGAAAAAGGTTTGAAAAAATAACACTGAGTTTTAAATGCAGTTTAAGCAGTGGGGTGAGAGGTGTCTAAGGCAGGCGCATTGTAGCCAGGCTGTCCCTGCGGCCACCAAGTTCACAGCTCCAGGAGTGAAATGAGCTCCCAGTGAAGGCACAAACTCAGCTGAGATTTCCCGTGTCTGGGATGGCTGTACATTTTGACAATTAGACAAATTATTTTGTTGTGCCAGTGATGGTTCGGAAAACCCAGCTTGTAAGAACTCGGTTCCTTGGGCTGCTCTGCTTTCCCCAGAACCTAGAAACCCAGGGCATCATTGCCACAAAAAGGGGCAGACGAACCAAAGCAATGACAAATGGATTTTCACATTTTCTTCATGTAGCATTTCATCTAGTGCTTTTAAGAGGAAAACTTCCATTTTGGCTCATAGTTGCCCCTAATAATTCTTTCTAAAGGGTTTTTAATAGAGGATAATTCACCCATGCACCAATGTGACAATATCAGGCCCTAGCTGGTGAGCAGTATTTGTACACTTTAAATTCACATTACAGTGTGCGTTTTGCTTCCAGGAAAAAACAGTGTGGTTGTTGGAAGTGCAGCCTCCGCTGGGGGTGCCTGAGAGAACTGGGGTGTAAAGTAACTCAGCATTTCCTTGTGCTAGGGCTCTTTCTTAGCTGTGTTAGGCATGCCAAATCATAATTCTTTTTCCAAACAAATGCGTTTAGTTGAAGATATGCAACTGAGAGAGTAAAAAAGTTTAAAGAAAAAAATACTATTTTTCAATAATTTTCTTTAAAAATGAAAAATTAAAAAGAATTATTGTCCCGGGGGTAATCTCTCCTCCCTTCTTCTCTCCCTTTCTCCCTCTCTTTCTTCATTTTCCCTCCTTTTCTTTTTATTTCTCTTTTCAAATTTTCCATATTTATTTTTGAAAATGGCATGCATTTGTACATAAACAATATCATCTATTTTGCTTCCCCTTAATAATCCAGGGAAGCCCTAGTTTAATCCTCCACTCATTTCATGCCTAGGGCACAAAAGTATTGCTTTTGTTTTACTACATGTTTCATTCCATCTGTTGGAAGCCTAGTAAGTCAATATTTATCACATTTATAGATTTTGAATCACTGGGGGAAAAAATCACAACTGGGGAAAAACATGTCCATTTCTTGACTATTTTTAAGTGTAAAAAGTGTCACCTTTGTGGTGTTAATTTCACTGTTTTGCACTAAAACACTGTTGTTTGCTTTACTTGTTAATCTCAATATTTTTAAACTACCTGTCTTCAGTTTTCCATCAACCCCAAACCTCTCACTGCTTTGTCACTGCTTTCTTTTCACTGTTGCTTTCTACGGAAGCCCCAGGAACGAGTTACTAAAAATTAAATTTCATGCTTGTGTGTGTTTCTGTGATCTGCGGCGTGTATGATCTCTGAGCGCAAACTTCTCTAAAAATAAATGGATTACTCTTTTTACCACACTGTCTGATGTCTCCTCGACAGATAGCCCAGCTCGCTGTGATCTCCCACCAGCCGCAATCGGAGTGACAGGCGTTGAAACCGGGGCCTCACGGTGGCGCCCTCCGCCTGCGCCGGCCCCTCTGCCGCAGGGCGCAGCGTAGGGCGCGGTTCCCAAACTCAGCGGGGGCACTCCGTCCCGCAGCCCTGAATGGGGTGCGCTTGGGAAACGTCGGCCTAAAGCTAGGATCCTGTGTCATAAATGCCTTGCAACTGAGAATTATCAGTGCAGAAAGTTCTTTCTTAAAACCGTTAAAAAAAAGTTGAGTGTTGAAATCCTTATCGTCATTGAAACAAAACAGAATATTTGACATATTCTAAAAGGGTCAGAATCCTGAAAGTGTCCACGAGCCCCCCCCCCCCCGACAAACCTGTTAGAGTCCTTGCTTTTCTTTCTGAGAGGAAACAGCGTTTGTTGGCAGAGGAAGAGCGGCTGACCTTTCATAAACTGCTCGGTAAATATCATCATAGCTTAGTTTGTGAAAGACTAATGTGTTTCCACTAACAAAACTGTCTTTCCAGGCTTGTGCTCTCTAGAATAATGCTTGTTTTCCTGCTGGGCTTCCTATTGCTGGTGGTTTTTCTTTTAAGGCAATTAAATTTGTCTAAGGGATTGCACTTTCAGGCAATCCAAGGAATTTTAATCAAGAACCAATGGGAAAGCCAACATCTCAAGTGGGGGAAAAATGTGACAATGTAGCAGCCCTCAAAATTGTTAACCAAGTAGATTTTCCAATATTGCCTTTTGCGATATTTTAAACTCACCAAATAATAATCATAAAAACTGTTTTCCAAAACAAATTTGTTTAAATAAATATTAAAAATAAATTATTTTTCTTCTTGGATAACTGCTCCTATATAAACGGTGTAATTATAACAAATAACAGAATTGGCTTTTCTCTGTTCATAGCAACTGAGCAGTCTCTGCTAAAGAAACACCGACTGAATGATACTTTGAAGGATCTACTCCCTCAAAAAGGGTTAATAGAATGCCGAAGAGATTAAATTTAGAAGGTTGGCATTCTCATAACATAACTCATCTATTCTTGTTTGGAAAAAGGAAAGAAACCAAGCAATTAACAGCCAGCAAAATCAGGCCACACAACTCAGAGGCCCAGGGCTTCAGCCTTTATGATTCTTGTAATCCTAATAAGCTCACAACCACAGGTGAAGCTGACACTGTTGTGTATTTTTGAGCCAATTACACACCTCGAAAACAAATAGATATAGTTACTCATGCGCCGGCGTGGGAACGTACCATAAAATCAACAGCAAGGAAAATAATAAACATGTCATGCAATCAGCATATGCTGTGATGGTCAGCTCTGGGTTTTCAATAGCCAGGCTTTATTACAATAACCGCAACGTGTACAGCCTTGGGAAACAGAACAGCAAGGCCAGCGTGTCGGCCAAAGAAGCCATCAGTCAAACGCGCTTCCTTTCAAAGCCAGCTATTTGGGGCAAGCGGCAGTGCAGGCCTTTTGCACCGGAAGTTTTATTCATTCTAACAGCTTCCAAAACAGGAATAAAACTAGTGAGGTGGATTGGAACTCACTTTTTAATGAGTCAGAGATGTTTTGTAACTAAATTCTTCATTAGTAAATTTAAGAACGATCTATTTTAATTAGTCAGTTGTATAACCAGGGTGAATGTTCTAGAACAGCCCAAGAAGTCTGTCATAAATGTCTACGAACTGGGAAAATGTGCACTTCTGTAGAGGCCCAGGAGGCCCCTTGGGCAAGAATTAGGCAGTGGCAGGTTTTTTTTTTTCTGTGATTGTTATTTGGCTGGCTTAAAATACTTCATCAAAGCAATATTTTCAAATTTTTATATAAAATGAAAATTATGCCTTCAACTTATTATACTGCTATTCTTAACTTTAAACATTCAGCAATTTTCCAAGAAAATGAATCCCTTAATAATTTCTTTGAGTGTAAAAATATAACTCCAATAAGCTCAGATTAGGTGTTAACCCAGAAGGAGGAGGTAGCTGGGTCAGGAATCTTTTTTTCCTCTTCTCTTGCATCCTCACGCACCTAAATTAGTACCTGGTGCATAGTAGGGACTCAGTAGATATTCGTTGATTGTGTTAAATAAGTGACTAAAATATTAATATTAAGAAGAAGGATATATTTTATTCTATTAATTGTGTGAAAACTGTAATTATGGTTATCACAATAGAAACAGAGACTGACTTCTGATGTTTGTGTTTCTGTAAGTGCTAAAAGCACCCGGCCTTTCTGAAAGAATTGTATATAGCAGACTTGATTTATTTTTCTCTAATTGGGAAAATTTTCTGCTTCCAAAGATCAATCTTTATGAGGGAAATGCCAATTTTTATGTAAACATTAAGGAACCATTTCGTCACATGATTGCCACGTTAGACCTTTCTTGCAGAGTGTTTGGTGTTTGTGAAACCAGACAGTGTGGTTCCCCCATAATCTACAGAACTTGTGTGTGTGTGCGCGTGCGTGCGTGTGCGTGCGTGCGTGTGTGTGTAAGAGAGAGAGAGAGGGAGAGACATGCTAAGGTTGGCAACTGGGGTGCTGTCCATTGCATGCCTCTTGCTGGATATAAAGGTTTGCTGGCAAGGAAGTAAAGTCTCCACCAGACATCTAGAAATGAATAAAATATTTATTCTTCTAGAAGTTCATTCCATTACAAAATCTTTGCCCTCAAATATGTCTAATCTTTCATCTTCCTGTGAAGCAGACAAGCATATAAGTTAGAGGCCAACAAATTATTGGGATAGTGATCAAAGTATTTATTGTTGGGATAGTGATCAAAGTATTTATTGCTGCAGCCAAGAAGGAAGCAAGAGTTTTCATCAACGAATACGTTTACGTGCTGCTGTAGGCAGCGATGCATGGAAATTCAGACCTGAGAAAAATAAGGGCTCTGACTTGCAGGACCCATGGTGAACCCAGGGAGGGAAGCCCATGTGCCTTTGCGAGCAAACACATGCACGCGTGCACACTATAAACACACATGCACAATTAAAACAGAACGATTAAAAACAACACGTGAATAACAATAATTGTAAGATGGCGAGATTAAAAGCTTATATAGAAATCCATGAGTACAAAGTGCCTTCTGAGACCAGGATTCATCAGGAAAAGCCGTCTGAAGTAGTGGGATTTGAGCGGAGCTTGTTAAACGCAGCGTTTCATGTTGCCTTTCGCTCCGGCCACGCTGGTGGAGGGCCTCTGTGGCTGGGCCTGGCAGGAGCCAGCCCGGAGCGTCAGGAGGGAGGTCCAAGGGGGTAGTCCCTAACCTCACCGTTCATTTGGACACCGCGCCGTGTCATGAGCTGACTATTTTGAGATCCAGGCACTAAGATTGACTTTCTGGTCACTGTGAGAGAGGGACAGTTATCAGAGCCCCCAAGGTGCCAACTTAGGGTCATAGTCACACCTAATGCAGACAGGACACTCAAAAATTCTGAACCCAAAGGAGCAGAACTCATGTCCCACGCCCACGGGCTTTTCAGTCCAGCTGGTGCAGGCCTGGCCTTTTCTGTCAAAAAATACCCAGATCAGCGCTTTCTCATTTTACTTTCTTGAATTCTCAACCAGTGCAGTGTTTGTTCTAGACGTACGTTTCAATCATCCCCTCCGTAGAATCATGCATGCGTCAGTCTCTTAATAGCTCTGATTCTGTGTTTAAATGCTTTGAGATTTAAACATTTTTCCTGGAGGAAGTTTCTGTTTGTTTGCTTCTGTTGTTCTGATTGGCACCGTTTAAAATGAAAAGCAACTGTGAGAGGACCGGAATTGCCCCCCTCAGCCTGTGGGGCTCCCCCTCAGATGCCATACCACTGACCACCTCTGCATGTGTTTCCCAGCTCTTCTTTCTAGGTGCCGCCCCTTCCCGTTTCTATTTTCTGCTTTTGTTTTTAGTTTGTTTTGTTTTTTGCAGCACTGGGGATTGACCCTAGGGCCATTCTACCTATGAGTGACATACCTAGCCTGATTGATTGATTCATTGACTGACTGAGTGAGTGGGAGAGTCTTGCTAAGCTGTTCAGCCTGGTCTCAAATTTGCAGTCTTCCTGGTTCAGCTTCTCAAGTAGCTGGAGCCAGAGGTACACCACTGGGCCCAGCTATTCTCCTGGACTTTTATGATCGGATCTGAATGTAAAGTCTTTGCCCAGCTCTGCCCGTAGATCTGCTCTGTATTTCCATTCTCTATGTAGTTGTCCCACACTTCAGATTCAGTGTACCATCTACTGTCTTCTCTCCTAAACATGCTTTCTTCTTTCTCCTCCTGCCTTTAGCAGCATTACCATTTCCCAACCCACCATAGAAATGGTACCACACTTTCCTTGGCTTCTTTATGTTTTCCAACAGTTTGTCTCAGTCTCATCCATAGGTTTTCTTCTCCCGCTTACCCCCTGGCCATGGGTGTGTGCCAGAGTTCTGCTCTGGCTTCCCTCTCTAATCTTTCCACGTGTCTTCCATAGTGAGCCCTCTCCAAACTCCTGTCTAGCTGACCGCCAGCTTGATGTCCACTTCCTCCCACTGTCACCTCTTCCCACTTACCACACAGTCCTTGTCCTGTGTTCTGTGGATGGAACATTTCCTCCTCTTCTCCCTCACTTCCTTACATGGTCAGTCCTGGGGATTCAACCTCCTTAGCATCTGTGTAACATATAAGATAGGGTCAAGCAATACAGCGAAAGTATAAGTAAAAATTTTGTTGTGGTAAAAGACACATTGCCGTTAACACCCCTCAGTTATTCGCCCTGACTTCGAACACATGTATCCCATCATTATCGCTCCTTCCGGGAGCAGTTCTGGGAGTCCTTTTGTGGCTGTCTTTAGTTGTGCTACTTAAATAGCTTGAATTGACTCAAAGCGCTTGTGGCAATTTCTGTCAAGTAAAAGCATTGTGGTATCTCCTCATCCCCCTTATTCACTGGATTTATTACTACGTGACTTCCAGCTCTTCCCCAAGGTTGAAATGAAGGTAAATGTTTTGAATCAGTTCAGACAGCCAGGCAGGCATGAGGGCACATCTACAGACACTCACAGCCAAGGACTTCGGGGCTGCTTCAGAAAGTGGCAAGAGTGGTGGGATAAGCGTTGACACGAGGGGGAACATTTGAAGGAGAATTGATGTCAGTGTGTCTTTTACTGTGATTTTTTTCATTTCCACACTCACCATATTTCTTGATTGCACCACCCACGGCCTTATCTCATCTTTATTACCACTGCCTGTTTCAATGCTCAGCATTCCTCCTCTGGAATTGCAAGACACCATCCTAGTCAATACCCATGTTATCCCCATTTTCCAGAAGGAAAAACAAGTTAGTTACATTAAGTAAGTGTTGCTTGGGATGGGTGACCACTGATGAATCAGGATCCCCCTCTTAAGCCCAAATGTTACTGCTTCGCTGCCTTGGCAGGAGGAAGAGGGCAGTTTGGCATATTTTACTTCTCTCCTACACAAAGTGTGTTCCAGGGGTCTGCAGCACCACACACCCAGGACCCTGCTAGGGGTATCGCTCTCTGGGCCAGCCAGGCCTGCTGAGTCACTGTGCATTGACCAGCGTGTCCAGGCGGTCATGAGCGGGCGATGCCAGCTGTAGTCCAGCTCAGGGGATCGTGTAGGCGCACAGCACGAGCCCAGCCTTCAGCTCCCGGGCCTTCATTTCCCTTCCAAAGGATTGATCTGTAGTCTGAGGTGATCATGTTTTCTTGTCAGGCACGAGTCTGTGTAACCATTAGCGATGCCGCTTTCCAGCATGGCTTGAGAAAGCTCTGGGGAGAAGTGGGGGACGGGGTCACAGCTGTGTGACCTGAAGGATATCTGCTCACTCTGGGGTGCCAGCTCCATGCCTAGCCGAGCCCTGCCTTGTGTGCTGTCCATGCCAGCAGGGAAAGGTACAGATAAAGGCACTTCTAAGAGGCTGGCTAATGTGGAGGAGAAACGTGGTCCGGCCTGTAGGGCTATTAGACTGCCCGATGGCCGAGTCCAGTTCATTCAGAGTCATGGAAAGCAGAGGTGGAGAATAGCGAAGACTCAGATGCACAGTGAGAGATGTGTTCACAAGACCCAAGAGTTTCTAGCTCTTATCCCCGCCCCCAGCAGTGGGACCACACATGTGAAATCATCTTTGCACTAATTATTGAGTGCTTCTTTACAGAAGTCTTGCCCTGGGAACCCTCGTCTCCATCTCTGAGGCCAAACGATGAATGCCGCCTCATCTGTTTGTGTAGGAGAAGATTAATTTCTGTATTCGCACTGACATCTACAATCTGTGTGACTCTTTTTTTGAAGCCTCAGAACTATATCCAAAGATCACCATTGTCTTACAGCTTGTAAAAGAAAATACTTATCTTTTGCAATTAATGTAGAAGCGCTAAGTACAAGTACTGATGAATCTGGGGAGAGAACCAGAAGTCTGGAGAAAATGTGAATCTTATTCTCCTCCCCTCCCATCCCCTTACAGGCTTAGTGAAATTCATACCATTGAATCCAACCCCATTAAAATAGGTTGTGAAAAGCTAATGTTTCCATGTTCTAAGCTACTCTTATATGGCAGTGGTACCTCGACGTGTAGCACGTGTGTTTGGGAGGCAACCAGTCGAAGCTGAGTTTGTGTGGAGGTAGACCTCAGATTTGCTGCCTTCTCTTAGGAATCTTCCAAGAGAAACACCCATCAATTCAATCACTCCCTAAGAGACTCCAGAATCTTCATAGGTGGCAAGAAGAAAAGTTTAACCGAGTGCAGTTTCCTCAGTGCTTGTGTCTCACTTTGCATCTCACACCGAGGAGAACCCACAGCAGGGGCAGAGGACACTGACCTGGTTTGCCAGAACAAAGGTAGGATTTGTTTTGGGGGTGGTTGCAAACTCCTCTTCCTATTCCAGAAGAGGAATTCAATGAACATTATTTCTTAAGGAAGCTAAAGGCAGATAAATGAAGGAGGAGCTGGGTCTCCTTTAGCCCCTGTCCTGTCTGTGTGCCTGGGTATCAGGCCTCAACCCACAGCTTCCAGATCCTCCTCTGTCCACCAAATGGACAAACTTCTTTAACCTTTGACCTAAATTGTGTTTGAACTTCCATCTCGAGGAAGCAAAGTTTTGAACATTAAGCCACTAAAGACCTCAAAAGCCCTTGTTCTTAAGCAAGAATCTCAATACCTTTGACCAGCACATAAAGTAGAACCTGCTTGTCCCAGCACCAGCAGCAGCAGGCAAGGCGAAGAGTTACCATCCCGAGGGGGTGTTTATAGCGCTCGGCTCCTTTTAGCAGATAAGCTGCCTGAAAACAAACACAAGGGAGGATCTCCTTCGATTTTTCAAGCCTTTTTATGTGGGGTTCTTATTTACATTCAGAGTAGATGTGAGCATAGCTTAGGAAAAGAGTCCATTTCTGCCTCCAAAAGTGACAAAATAAAAGTACATACAGACATTTTAGAGTCAGTCATGATCATATTTTGGGGTCCAAATGTACAAAGTCCAAAGGACATTTCACAATCTCTTTAGAGCAGGGTGCATTTGAAACAACAAGGCTGTTTTAATGGGTGGCTTCTATACTCCTGCTAAATTCATGGAGGATTTGCATTTAGCCATAAGCATGGCCAGATGAGGATATGCCTCAAAGACAGTCTGAGGGGCAGAGTCAGTCTGAGAGGATTAGCAGCAGAATAAAACCCAGATTAAATCAAATGACCAAAGAAAAATTAGTAGAACCAGAAAGGTTTTAATATCTGTAACAGGAAAATGCCTGCCTCCGTGCATTGCAAGAAGAGGGGTGCCTGGCAGATTGAAATCAAACTAACTTTCATTTATATTTGGAACACTTCAGATTTGCTCTCCAAAAAAAATAATTTACATTAGTTTTATTTGTCCTGTCAGTTAGAATAACTGAGGCTGCCAAAACACTGTCATTTCTCATAACTGATTAGTCCCCTTCGCATGGCTGTCACACGTGTCTCCAGCGGGTTTGTCTCTGGAATGTTGTCTCTTTATTGCCTTTTGTGGGACCTGTCTCACTCTGGCATTTTTACTGTGGTAGACACATTGCTGTATTACAGCAGGCCAGAGGTCATCTACACAGCCATCAATTCTGAGAATGATTTTTTGGTTAATAAAACTAATTTTCCTATCTGGGGGCTGCTTGCTGTGAGAAAGAAGGGTATGTACTTGCCAGGCCATTTTTGCTAGCAAGTGATAGAATGCCAACCATTAAACTCTACATTTAGGATGCTCCATCGTTTGTCAAAAAAGATCCCCCCCCCTTGTTTTTAACATGTGGATTTTGAAAATGACAGGGAAGCTCCGTTTTGTAATTAAGTACACAATGGTGCATGGACAGCGAGTGTACTTTTCCTCCTGGCTCCAAAAGCACCTCAGAGCTGTGCATCCCGCCAGGGAGAGGTGGAAGGAGCACTGTCCCGCCATCTGTGGTGCTTTTAGGAAAGTTAATTAATTTCTCTCAGCTGGGGCTTTTTCATCTGCAAAATGGGCATGACAATAGCACTTACCTCCTGGGTTTATTTGCGGGAAGAAATGGGGGCCACCAGACAAAGGGCGTCTGGCTCTGGGAGGGTACAGCCAGGCTGGCTGCCCGGAGTGCCTTAACAGACAGCCTGGCCTCCAGGGTGGGGTCTCCCGCGGGTCCTCTAGGGACAGGGATGGAGCAGACTGTGGGGCCCAGGCAGAGGGGAAAGGAGCTCCAGGGTCCCTGCCAGCAATGGGGAGCCCAGAAATGACACAGAGCATTTCTCATCAGCTCCAGTGGGCAGAGCCAGGCCGGGAGGGTGCAGGCGCAGGAGGCAGGTCTGCGGAGGTTGGTGACAGCAAAAGTGTCTGCCGCACAGATGTGTTAGGCGCCTGCGTGTGCAGATACACAGAGGAGTTACTGCGTGGGGGTAGGGGGGTAAGGACGTGCGGCTTCCTTCTCTCTCTGCAGGTGCGGCAGGGAGGGCGGCTCCAGATCGGTGCCCAAGAAAGGCACCTGAGCTTTCAGCCAGACACTGAGTGCCCAGCACGTTGACAAAGTGAGACTGGACGGAAAGGACGCACCTCGGCCTTTGCCTGCAGAGAGCCCCGTGGCCGGGCCTGAGTGTGCGGGAAGCCTGGTGCGCCCCTGCTCGCGCCCCCTGCAGCCTTCCTCAGTACACAGGAAGTCACCGGCCGGCTGGAAAGAGTCCGCCGACTGCCCCCGGGGTAGCTGCTGGCCGCGTGGGCACTGTGCTGCAGCCGGGGCTGGGGTGGGCCCCTCCAAGTCCTCCATGGAGCGCAGAAGGCCTCGTGCACGTAGGGAGGGGCTCGGGGCACCCAAACAGACCCTGGTTCCACACAGTCGCGTGTCCAGGGCGCTGTCACCGTCCTGCTGACGGCTTTCAGCGCCGGCAGTCAAATCACTCTGGTAAACAACCTCCTCCCGCGTGGCCGTGGGCGGCTACCTGCCTTTGCGCGGGCCGGGCAGGCTGAGCGTCCGCCCAGCCTGGGCTCCGGGGCGTGGGTCACAGGCGCCTGCCTGCCCCGGCTGCCGGGTGGGCACGGGCAGGCGAGGCCGGCTAGCTGGCTCTCCAGGGCTGCCTGGTCCGGCCTGCGCTCCTTCCCTCGCAGCCTTTCCTGCAGTGACCGGGGCCCCCTGACACTGGGCACTCAGCAGGCGGGCCGGGCCCTGGGTGCCCTCTGCCAAGCTCCTCTCTGCCTCAGTGTCCCCTCCACTGTCCAGGGAGCCGGGTCGGGCAGAAGGGGCACAGGTGGCCAGCCTCCCTCAGAGTCCAGGTACCAGGCTGAGCACAGGTGCGCACTGGAAGGCCTGGGGGCTCTGAGCCATGTCCGGGAGCGCCTGGTGCGCGGGTGCCTGGGCCAGGCCTTGCGAATTCACCAGCTGTCCTCTGAGGAGTGGAAGTGTCCCCTGTTATCTCTCAGGATGCCC
Source organism: Dolichotis patagonum (assembly GCA_004027295.1). NCBI lineage: Eukaryota > Metazoa > Chordata > Mammalia > Rodentia > Caviidae > Dolichotis > Dolichotis patagonum. The sequence continues at coordinate 55,716 of PVJX010003476.1, read as the reverse complement.
CTCCCTCTGCCCCGTCCTCCAGAAGTCATGAGCAGATGGGGCTAGGTCACCTGTTTTGCACACTTTGTACACGTGCTGTACTTGGCAACGTGCACCTGGGATTTTTAACTGCTCCTAAACCTCCGAGGTGGCACAGGCTGTTTCTCCGTCCTCGGCCGGATGTCCTAGAGCAGGAAACTGCTTCAGATGTGAAGATGAAGAAAAGTCACCTGAAGCCGGCACCCACCATGCCTGCCTAACTCCTGTATTTTTAATCAGTACTTTTCCTGCTGACCCTTTCCTTTTCCCTCTGTCTTCCCAGTTTAATCATTGCTAAGGATGACTTAAACTTAAAAGAGGGAAAAGAAAAATGTGGATTTTTAAAAGTCAGTACTTTGGCGTATCTGTCTGCTCAAGGTTTTCTCTGCTTAAAGCCATTTTTGGGTTTCAGCTGGTAAGAACACACAGGCAAAATCTTCACTTCACCAAGGAAAAGTATCTCCTCCCTGACCTTTTGTTTGTCCCTTGTGCAGTACGTGATCTTGTTGATCCGTCTCTTAGTTTTCCATCGTTAATGGCTGTCATCCGTGAGTGACAGAAGTAGTCCCTTTCCTCTGTGCTGTGGGAGTTGCCAGCACCGGGGGTTCCTGGTGGCCATTCTTGGCAGGTAATTCTGTGTGGCCTGGTGGTGACGCCATGTGACGGCGCGGTGCGCACCCTGCTCCAGCTGGGTGGGAGCTGACCGAGAGCCCTGCTTCTCAGAGCAGCTCAGGGGCACGTGTTTTAATGTAGAAAGCTATCGATTTTACTTATTGAGAAAAAGAAAAAGGGAAATGAAGAGGAAGAAGAGAAGAGAAGAGACACATGGGATTTCTAGATTAGCAGATAAAAATACAAGACATCTTGTTACATGTGAATAGCAGGTACAAAATGAAAATACTTTAGGGAACACATAGTCCAGCTACTGTGTAAGACATACGACGCGTCATGCATCTGCAAATTTAATTTGCTGGCAATCAGAGGTCGAACTGGTTGACCATAAGCAGTCGTAATTTCTGGTCGTAACAGTGGTGTGCTGGTGACCTGTGTTGGAGACGGGCAGTTCTGGACTGCACCTGAAGAGTGCTGTTTTTCACAGCAGTAATTCCTATCATCATTTTTATTATGCTGAAATGAAATACATAGATAATTCAATCTATCTACATAGACTGTTTTAAAAATTCAACAAAGGACCCTAATGATAAAAAAAAAAAAGAAACGAAAACAATTCCGGTATGTAATCACTTTAGCAGTGGTACGAAAGTGACCACGCGCTGGACATTTGGCAGTTGTGTGGTGCATGAAGCTACAGCCTCCCTGGACCCCAGGTGGGACAGCTCACACTCTCCCAGTCCTCGTGATAACCAACTCCACAATGCGAACATTTTCAAAACGCCTTCTAGGAGGTACAGTTCCCAGCACAGGAGACCAGATAATGAAAGGGCCAGTTATGTGCGGGAAAGGAAGAACAAGGCCCTTGAGGTTGCTCTCAACTTGGGAGGAAGGCTGGGGCACCAACCGGAAGAACAGCAAAAGAAAGCAGGAACATCCCACTGGCCAGGGCACCCAGGAGCGGGAGTTTATTTGGAGTAAACGAGCCCTAATTATTTCAGATTTCTGCAGGAGATCTAGGACCTGGAGGCTGCAGAACCCACAGGACTGTGACCAGAGGTGTGAGTTGGATGAAGAACTTTCAGCACGAGCAGCGTATCATCTCCTTGTGATCGACGCCTCCACGGAACCAGAGAAGATCACTCATCGGACAGTTGCAGAGTAAGAGGTGACGGGATCCAAGGACACAGTCCTGGGGAACAACAGCCTTTCAGGGAGGGATGAAGATGTTTTCAGAAAAGAAGAGAGAGCGGTATAACAGAAGGCATGAGGGAGGAGAGCACAGTGGTGCACACCTGGGATCCCAGTGCTCTAGGCTGAGGCAAGAGGGCTGCAAAAGCTCAGCCTGGAAAACTGAGCAGCTTAATGAGACCCTGTGTCAAAATAAAGAACAGGAGGGCTGGGGATGCAGCCCTAGCACCGAGAAAGGAAGAAGGGAGGAGAAAGAAAGGAAGGAGGCAGGCGGGCAAGGAAGGGAGGGGGAGGGAGGAGAAGAGAGGCAAGTGGGACAGCTCTGTGGAGAAGTCAAATTCTCTAGGAATGCCAAACACAACAGAGCTGGGCAGGATCCCTGGTGACGTGAGTGACTGTGGACCTGTGTAGCCCTAGGGGTCAATGTCCATTAGAGCTGGTGGGACAGCGCAGACAGGGCAAGGAAGCCACCCTTCAGTGCGATGCTGTGAAAGGGTATAAAGCAGTGGTAGTGAATCTTTTAGAGCCTTCAGTGATAAATGGTCTGCTGTGGCATGCATGCCATAGGTTTGCCACTGCTGGCATAGACCCTACTCTCCTTTAAGATGTTTCCCAGCTGAGGTTTCTGAACTTTTCCTTACCTTCTGTATTCTTATGCTTTTTCTCGTGAGTAACAGAGAACTGAATCCAAGGTGGTATAAAAAACAAAACCCAATAGTAGATCTCTAAGATTTCATCAAACTATAGTGTGGTGGGTTAACAACTGGTGGTCAGCTTGTGATGACCAGCTGAGCTGAGTCAGGGTGGTACTGGGTGTGGATGCCCACCTGAGACCCGGAGAGGAAGAAGTGGCGTTGCTGGTGCTCCTGTTGCTGTTGGTTCTCCGGGAGGGGCTTGTTGGGCTTCTTTATGATAACTTGGCCGTTATCACCAGAGGAGCTCAGAGCCTCATTGTTGCTGAGGGCGGCTGTGGCACTTCTGGGGGGAGCTCTGGTCCTTATTTTGAGCATCATTTCCTGGCTCCCGTGCAGATCCCTCAGCCTGCTGGCACAGATCCTTCACCCCACTGGCACAGACTTTTTGGCTTCCACCACTGACCTTTGCGCCTTCCCAGTGCAGGTCCATGAAACAGACTTGCATGAGTCATTGTGATGGGCTCTAGGTCTTCAGCTGGACTCATGGGAGGCACCGTCACGGGCTCTAGGTCTTCAGCTGGACTCATGGGAGGCACTGTCACGGGCTCTAGGTCTTCAGCTGGACTCATGGGAGGCACTGTCGTGGGCTCTAGGTCTTCAGCTGGACTCATGGGAGGCACTGTCACGGGCTCTAGGTCTTCAGCTGGACTCACGCAGGGTGCTGCCACTGGAGCCAGGCCCTCAGCTGGATTTTTGCGGGGTGTTTAGTGTGTGGACAGATTTCCTGCATGTTATGTATTTGACTCTTTGGGTGAGTATTATAAAATAATTCTATAGATTATGTAGCTGGTATTAAATTGTTTTCCTTGTAAACCCTGACTACAACACATAGTGACCCATTACACTTTTTAAAAGTTTGCTACAAGAAAAGACACACTGCCATCCATGAATCCTCTCCTAAGCCTCTCCCTCCCGTTAAGCCCACACTGACCCTGTCACTCTTGCCACTTTCTACAGCGGTGCTGAAGGCCCTCTTTCTGCCTTTATGAGCTGTGATAGTGAGGTGAGTGCTGCTGTCCCAGGCACGGAAGAGCAGGCTCTTAGAAACATGCCAGTGTGTCCACATCTGCCGTACTCATCACATCTGGCACTGTGGACTTCTGGTTCTGGTACTCACGTGCATTGTAAAATGATGCAGTCCACATGGGAAAGGGGAAAGCCTTGTGTGTGGTGAGGACTGGTGGTGGTGGTGTGGGGGGCTCTAGGTACTGTGGGATCTATGCACTGTGGTCAGGGAAGGCTTCATGGAGTGAATCAGCAGCAGGAAGCCCGATTGTGAGGGCCCAGGCCAAGGCTCCATGACCTGGGGAAGAGGTGACGGCGGCTGGGCCAGGCTATAGGCAGTGGAGGTGATGAGCTGAGTGGGATTCAAGAGAGAGTGTGAACACAGGGCTAACACCATTACACAAGAGAGCAGATTCAGAGAGCTGAAGAAGGGTCAACTGTAACTCTAGAAGTTCCAGCCTCAGCCAAGATCTGCTAAGCGGAAGGCAGTTGGTGGGACCAGGATTGGGAATTGGAGTTTGGGACATGTTGCGTTTCACAAGTCCATCACACATCCAGATTATCCACAGGTTATTTCTGTCTAGTAAACAGAGAGCTCTGGGACCTCTGCTTGGGAGAGACACCTAAGGAAGTGATAACTATTCCAGGGTGGAAACATACAGCTACTAAACTGTGAGGGTGGATGAACTACCAAGGAGGCCAGGGTTGGTGGAGAAGAGGCCAAACTGTGGTGCCTCAAACACCAAGTGATCTGGGATAAGAGAGAAGCCAGCAAGAAGACCACAAAGACGAAGATTCGTGATAGGAGGGAAAGAGGCAGGTGGTGGGTCTGCAGAGACAAACATCCTGGGTGTCCCTGGGACTGGACCAACTTAGACCCATCCCTGTGGCCCATGGTCAATGATAAACAGTTCCTGTCGTTAGGATCATCACTGAGAGGGGCCTGATTGTGTGGAGCGGGTCAGGTTTACAAAGACTCGCTCTCGGACCTGGGGTGGGAGGTCAGTCCCTCGCTACCACAGAATCCTTAAAGGTACTGACCTCCGCTGTCGTCGACTTCCAGACCCTTTTCTTCACGCTGATTATATCATGCTTTTCACAGTGTTATGCCATTGACCGTCTTTCACTGATTTCTTCTCAGATTGTTAGCTCTTGGAAAGGAGCCACATCTTGTTGGTCTTTGAGTCCCAGGGCCACTCCCAGTGCACATTTGTTAAAATGAGCAAAACATGAACAGAGGAAATGTGCAGAATTTTATTTCTATGGGTCCCCCTGGTGACCTGAAGCCTTAAAGTTAGAGAGAAAAGACGAAAGGCCTTAGCATATTTTCTGACCTGTTTGGAATACAGCACGGGGCACTTCATGTGGTTAAATTGCTGTATAAAGCTATTTATTAATAATTGTGACTGCAAGACAATCTGGTCCTAAGTAACTTTGAGAGAGAGAAATCTGGAAAAACTCTCTGGTTATTTGCACGCACTCACACACATGCACATCACAGTTGAGAGTTCATGAAAGTACCTACCTGACCTAAAAAAACCTACAAATAATTGTATACTATATGAGCTGAATGTTTGTATCCCCCCATTTGTATGTTGAAAACATGGCCCCAGCATGATGGTATCTGGAGATGGGGCTTTAGGAGGCAATTAGGGTTCCATGAGGTCATGAGGGTGAGTTCATGATGAGATCAATGCCTCTCGGCAGCCAAGAAGGCTGGGAGGGCGCGGGGAAGCAGGCCTCACCAGCGCCCACCATGTTTGTACCTCAAGCCTGGATTTCTGACCTCCAGAGCTGTGAGGAATAAATTTTTGTTGTGTAAGCCACCCAGCCTCTGGTATTCTGTCATAGTAGCCTGAACAAGTCAAGACAGTCTATACAATTTATTAGTACTGATAAAACTCCAGTGGTAATGTAGACAGCAGAATAAGGTATTGCTCACAAGGAAAACAAAAGCCTCCAGAGCAAATGGAATGCATTTTTTACAAACATTGGTTTGAACAGGAAAAAATAGTCTTGTTGCTGTGGAAGGGTTCTTCTCTGTGCGGTGATGACCTTTGTTGGATGTGATTGTCCCACAGCTTGTCAGAATCTAGGTAGTGAACTGTATTATCACAGGATTCAATTTAACTCCATGCTTGGCCACACGTAAAGCAGCCTCAGCTTTCTTGGAAGAGAAGCAAAAATGCAAATTATTTTTCTGTCTAGTATTTATAGGGGCAAAAATGGTAAAATGTGAATAGGAAAACCAGAAATGTAATACAGTATATTCTACCAAACAGTCTATTGTTTATGCAATCTATTGTTGAGTTTCTACTTTTTGGAACAATTTTCCATTGTGAATTCCTTCCATGGACATACTAGGACATATTTCCACATAGATATTTCTGGAAATATCTATATACCAATATGTTATTTAAATTACAAAAAACCAATATACCAATACCAATATACCAATATAAAAATATATTATTTCAATTACAATATGCCAATATGTTATTTAAATTACAAAAAAAACCCCAAGGATTTATTTGTTTACTTGTTTACTTTAGAAAATGGAGGACACTGAAATATTGTTTTTAATAACTGAAGTTATTTGATAACAAATTACTGATGCTTGTCAAATAAATTTTCAGGGTTCTAATTTCCCTTTTAAGAACAAATCATTCAGTTCTTATTAAAAAGCACTGATTATGAGAGTGAAGATATAAAGAAACACCTGTCTCTTGCTACGGAAACTCTTGAGTCCAACCTGTGAAGGGTGCTTGACACTTGTCAGGTTGTTAATTCGCCATGCATCAATTTTGGTAGGCTCTCTATGCAGTGCAATGAAAAAGAGAACACATCTGAAAAACTAGATAATACAATGGGTAAGACATTTGGTAAATAAAAGCAATTAAAAATCAAAAACAGCACACATGTGAAAAGACAGATAATAGGACAGGTAAGACATTCAGTAAATACGACCCAATAATGATGTCATGAACCTCAGATGGAACCAGCAATTCTATACCGCATCATTGTTCTCTCTCCCTAGGAAAGGTCTGTCTAGATCTATCAACAATTGAGGTAAACTTCAAGGTCACAAACCAGTTGCCTTGACATGTTCTCTGGTTTAGGGGGAGGCTACAAATACAGCAAATATATGCATTCTTCAAGGAGCAAGTGATGCAGCAAAGGTGACCCTGTCTTCCGCTCCGCCCCCTCCTGTTTTCTAGGTGACCCGTGAGGAAGTGGTTTGGTGACAGAGCGCGAGGCAGATGCACCCAGAGGACAGGTGATGGTAGACGATGGAGGAGGCGGCCACTTGTCCTGAGGACAGAAGGTCCTTTGGTGATGGGAATGGAGGGTGTATTTTTCTTGCTATTTTCTCTGTTCCTCTGCAGAGCTCTCAGATCTCTTCCTTTTGTCCTTGAAAATGGCATTAAGCAATTCTGTGTATGTCCACCTGAGAAAGCCAGGGCAATACCCTGTTAATCCTCCGAGCAGTATCAGCACCTCGACAGTGCGGCACATGGCTCATGACTGCACCGGTCTGCATGCGAGGGCTCCACAGAGGGCCGTGCAAGTCACCCCATTTAAGGGATCTTCCAGTCTGCGGTCACCCAAACTTCTGCCCAGTGGCTGGCGGCCCCTAGGGGCTCATTGTTGCCATCTTTGGGAGACAAGGGTCACTTCAGAGGGCGATTGTTGCCTTCTTCTCCCTCCAGGGAGCGACTTCTCTTCCTAAGGATTCTTTTTCCCAGCAAGCTAAGGTGACCTGGGAATTTGAGAGCGCCTGAGTTACAAACTGTACTTTCTCAAGAGAGAAATATTACTGTATAGAAACCAGCTTTCCTCCTGCGGCACAGCTGGAGTGTGTGCTACGGATTGTCTCTCATTAGAGCCGGAGGAGCTGGGGAGACAAGTAGGGCTATCTTCCACTCCCCAAAGAGGCAGCTGGAGCAGTGGATGACCCTGAAAAGAAACTGCCATGTCTCTTGGGGGAGGTGGGACAGACAAAGATGCCAGCATAAGCCAGTACGTCCCATGCAGAGCGAGCTCGAATACTCTCCAACACACCGGGAGACACGTCCTCGAGGTTTTGAACTCCTGGTGATGGCAGAGTTCTTGGCGAACTTCCTAGAGCATTACTAGGCATTAAAAATGTCCTTCGAATTCATGCAGTCCCTTAAGAACAAAAAGTCGTTATGAGGATTTTAGTATTTAAACTTCAGGGGGTCCAAAGCCTTTATTTGCCATTTCTCAATGAAAACAAACCTTTATCATGTAGAACAGGGTAGAGAAGATTGGGAATTAATTTTGAAACAAAACAAATTTAATCAATTGACTGAAAAATACTCATTGAGTGCTTGTGTGCCAAGCGTTACAGCATGGATGTGGGGGCACAGAGGTGACGCTGCAGGGCCCATCCCTGCCCTCATGGCAGCCTGTACATGCAGGACAGCCGACAGTGAGTGGACGTGGACAGTGAGTGGACAAGTCAGCATGCACAACGGAACGTGACTCAGTCTGCACGGAGCGCTGGAGCGCCTTGTAGGGTAGACACAGGCGCGCCGGGAGGCGGGAGCCTCAGGCAGGCTCAGGGCTCCTGCGCCGGGGTGAGCTCCGCGGGAGCTGTGGCCTCTCCAGCTCAATCTGCAGCACTGGGGAAAGTTTTGAGAAGTGCTCGTGATTCCTTCTTTCCCACTAAACCGTCCCTTGGCCGCGTAGGAAGGTGGGCAGCTCTTCTGCTCAGGGAGCGCCTGCCTCTCTTGCTCAGCACTTCACAGAGGATGGGTTGTGTCCTAAAAGGTTATGTGTTTTCTGGCTTCTCAGATACTTTTCTTCTCACAACATGGTCCCCTCTGCGTTTCCTCTGTGATCATCCGTACCATTTTCACATGGTAAGCTACACAGTCCCAAATGTCTGTCTAGTTGGAGTTATAAGATCTTGATTTCTAAAGAATAATGTTTGTGTTAACAAACTTGGGTAATGTCCCATGATATCAAACCTATGTGCAGATACATGCCTTTTCCTTAAGCAGCAAGACTGTGCTAATAGTTTGAAAGGTTTACTTATAAACCTTAATTAGAGATATTTTCAAATGTACACCATGGTAGAGGGATAGTCCATTGGCTCTAACGCAACAATCTTTAACTACAATAATCTTCACAAAAATTTTGACAATTTTAATAAAGCTCCCTCCATCAAATACAATAGCTTTTTATTTTCTTTTACATACTAGACCATGCACAAATACATTTCCAGACGTCAGATACCACACATGCTTCAGTGTGTGTATCTAACAGATAAGGTTACTTGAAATATAACACAACAATGCTACAACATCAAAATTAACAAGCAGGCATTAGTATCATGTAACATAGCTGTTCCTCTGATTGACCCCAAAATATGACTTCTTATAAGTCTGTTCCACTCAAGATCCCAAAAGGATCCTATATCATACTTGGTTGTCATATTTCTTAAATTTCTTTCAGTCTGTAATGAGGCCCCCTCTCCTAGTTTTTGTACCAGTTAGTTTTTGAAAAGATAGGTTTGATTTTTATTCCTGTACTCTGATTGGTTAACGGATGCCTGGTGGCATTAGCTTATTTAGCTTATTCTTCCATCTCTGTATTTCCTGTAAACTGATTGGTCTGTAATCTTGATTAGATTTTACTCCCTCCTCCCATTATCTCCTTCCCTCCCTCCCTCTCTTCATTCCCCCTTTCGTTCCTGTCAAGAACTATGTGCATGGTTCTGTGATCACGAGATACATGATGTCTAATTGTCCCACCTCTGGTTACGCTAAAGTTAATCCAAGGACCCAGGTATTGCCAAACTGATACTTCTGTTGTAAAACTACTTGTCAATTTTTTACCAATAGCTTTAACAGTCTTTGACTATCATTTCACAGATCCACTGTGAATAAATTTCAGTGAAAATATTAAATTCATCAATTTTAATTTTAGACCTCAAGCTAGTTTAGTACATTTTAAATAGTACTGTATTGTTTTTTAAGTTTAAATGTTTCATAATTATGAAATGATATATGTTCATTAAAGAATTTGTGAAGTAAAAATTTGAGATTAAAAATTACCCAAAATTCTTCCACCAAAACATAATTATTCCTATGGTTTTAACGTATTTTCAAATCTTTCTTTCACATAGCACATTTGGGCAGAATTGGGCCACAGTATATTCTTTTTATAACTTCCTTTTTGCTGTTACTAGTCTGCTCATGTTAAAAGATATTGATTGACATTGCTTTTATTGATATATCTGAATTTTCTTAAGTATATTCCTAAAAATAAAATTTAAAGAATTAAAGGCACTAAAAATGTGTATAAGCCTTTGGTGCATATTTTCAAAATCACAGCTATAATGTTTTCCCTGCTGCAATATATCATGATTATTATGTTTTACAGTTTCACTAAGTTCACATGGTAAAATATTTTCTGCTTAGCAGTGACTGAGGTTCCTCCTTTCCTTATTGGTTATCTGTATTTTTCTTCCTTCCATGAGTTTCTGTTCATTTTTTCTGTCAGTTCTACTATAAGCATGTTTATACTTGTCTTAATAAATTATAATCACGTCAGAGTCATCATTTACCTATAGCATTTTCGATGTACTGTGCCATTTTTGTTTTGCATTTTATTTTGTTTGTGACTTTTTTTCTTTTTGTGCAGGGCATCGAATTCAGGATCTCACGTTCTCCAGGCAGGCACTTACACACTGAGCTAAATCCCCGGCTGTTTGTGATTTTTTAACATTAAAAAAATTTAATTTTTATGTTGTCTCCTAAAAATGTATTTTTTTCCCTTTTCGATTTCTACTATGGCTTTAACATTTCTTTAGTCCTTCCCAATCTCAAAAACATTTTACATATTTACCTCTTGTTTCCTTCAACACTTCTGGGTTTTTGTTTTGTATTTTATTTTCAATTCCTTATCCTATGTTGAATTTTTTTGTTGCTATATTGTGATGTTCGTCTCGGATTGGATTCTCCTTCCATTCTCCAAATTCCTAACCATTTTCCAAATCCTGTCATCTGTTTTCACAATCTCCTTTCCCCAAGCTCTCTGAATACACTGATTTCTGATTCTGGACTCCCTTTTCAGACTGTTCCTGCACTAGCACATACTTAAATGTAGCTGAGCACGCTCTAAGGTCCAACAGACTTTCCATTACTACAGCTGCTTTCTTACCGACAATACATTTTCACTCACGGTTCCTGCTTTATAACTAGCCCTAGCCTCCTAATCTAGTGCCTCCCCTTAAATGTGTTAGGGTTCATTGATTCATCCACTCATTCAGCAGCATTCCTCTCAAATCTAGGCTGGTTGAGGTACTCTCCTAGGAACCTGGAATCACAGTGAGTCACACAGTGACCCCTGCTAATTAATAGTTTGATCTTTACAGTACTACGAAGTGCATCAATTGTTATTTTCATTCTGGACGTGGAGAGGAATTATCTCACTCAAGGTAGTATACAGTACATCTAAGGCTTAAACTCTGGCAATCTAGAGTGCTTCCTTTCAGCCACTTCCTCAAACTCAACATGTCCAAGACAAACTTTTCATTTCTCAGCCGCATCACATCCCCAGAATCTGCCCAATTCAGTAAATGACTCTATCATTCTTAACTACTTTTCTGCATAAGAAACCTGGGAGTGCTTCATGATTTTCTTTTCCCTCTCTCCATAGTCAGTTATCAACAAGTTCTATCAATTTTATCCTCAAACCTGTATCTCTAGGCAACTTTTCTTTCCTTCTCTTCTTTTGCGTTCTTTTTTATTTTTTGGCAGTGCTGGGGATTGAATATAGAGCCTCAAGTAGCCAACAGTGAAAATCTATCCATCTGTTCACCGTCTGTTTACATCTAGGGCCAGGAGTGTGGCTCAGGGGTGGAGTGATTGCCTAGCATTTGTGAGGCCCCACATGAAATCCTCAGCACATGCACAGAATATGTATAGAGTTATACGGGTTATGTGTGGATGTACATATAGTGCACATATACCAACACATATGTAAATCGACCGCTTCTTACCATCGCTCATGCTCTAGTCTAGAAGAAGCACGGTCATCTACTGCTTAGGACATAATAACTTCTAAAAATTCACCCTATTTGTTTCTTCCACTTCTACACGATTGTAGGAACTTGTGAAAAATAAAAATGCTATCCTGTCACTCTCATGATCAAAATGCAGCTAAATTATGCTGTACAGTCTTATAATAAAAGCCAGACGTTGTGGTGCACACCTGTAGTACCAGCAGCTGGGAGACTGAAGCAGGGGATCAGTGCGAGTTCCCATCTCAACTGCACAGATCAAGGGTTCAAGGCCAGCGGAACTAGGTGAGAGTTTGTCTCAAAAAAAACCAGTGGGAAAAACAAAACAAAATAATTACCAGAAAAGAACTGGGCCTGGTGGTGCAAGCCTGTAATTCCAGCACTCGGGAGGCTGAGGCAAGAGGACTGCTGCAAGTTTGAGCCTGCCTAGGCTACAGAGCAAGTGAGTTCAAGGCCAGCCTGAACTACACGACAAGACCCTGTCTTGGAAACAAAAGAAGAAAAAGGAGGAAAAGGAAGAGAAGGAAGAGGGAGAAGAGCAAACTCCAGTGGCAACTCTTCTTTTTTCTGAAATTTACATCTGTACTTCCACAGTGTACACTAACACATTTTTAAAAGCATTTCAGCTGTGGACATGTCCCACCGAGTGAAGATCAAAACCGGGTTCTTCTAAAGCTGCTTACACCGCAGACACACAGTTCCTATTTACCGGTTTAGGTACACTGAAACTTCCATTATTTTGTTTCATTATTTTGACTTTGTAAACATTACTCAGGTCTTCTTTATGTATTAGGACTCCATTTCCATTCTTTAGTTTTTTAACCTTTGGCCTCCCTGGGGTTACTAACCGCCTGGTTATTGCCTTACCTAGTTTCCTTCATGTGCTGAATCGTCCTCAAACGTCCAGGTCGCGCGGTGGGTGTCACGGCAGTGTCGTACATGGTGCGTGTTCCCCCTTGGAAAGCGCCCTCACGGACCTTCTCTCCCTCTGCGAGCTGCTGCACTCCTGTCATCCCAGGAGTTGCCTTCATGATCTTTGAAATGACTACTGAATATTTTCAAAATGATATATCTTTACGTACAAAATGAACAGATTTTTTCTCTCCTTTTTCTTTTTCTATTTGCGCTAATAGAAAGCAGTTTATTTAATTGCTGTTTACTAGTTTTCAGTTACTCTTTTTATTTTTATTTTGGTACTGGGGATAGAACTCATGACCTCAGTCTTGCCAAGGAAGAGCTTGTGCCACTGAGCTAAATGCCCAGCCCCTAGTTATTCGTTCTAATTTTGTGTTTTGTGTCTTACTTCTACTTTTTCTTGGTCAGAGGACGGGGCTCCAAGATCAAGGTGTGGCAGGTTCCTCTCCTCAGGGATGCTCCTTGACTTGCAGACGGCCAGGTTCCTGCTGAGTCCTCAGGGCTCCTCCTTTGCTCCCCATTGTCCGTGTCCCAAGCTCTCCTCAGAAGGACACCCTGCAGTTGTGTTGGGTTGGGGCCCACAAGTAAGTGCTTGCTTTGCCTTCATTACTTCAAAGCCCCTTCTCTCCATGCATCTACATTCTGAGGTTTTGGGGCGTAGGACTTCAACATTTGAAGGGGAGGGGGACATATGCAGCCCCAAACATTAAATCTAATTTTTTTAAAACTTAAGCACAAAGGACTTTGTGGTTATATATCTTTTTCCAGATATAGTTAAGCGGTTTTTAAATGTTAAAATATCTATTGTATTCTCCTTTCAGTACTTTCAAGATAGCATATAATTTTAGTTTTATATTTCTCTTTGATGCCAAGGTTATTTAAGAGAATGTAGCCTAACCAAAATAATAAGATTATTTCAGGTCAACATTTTACTGTATATTCCTAGCTGTATTGTGGTCTGTGAGTGTTCTGTATTTTAATATTTTAAGATTATTTTGATACCTAAATATATCGCCAATTTTTATATTTTGTTGTAATGCAAAATTTGCACTCTGTATTAGTAAAATACAAATTATATGTAGTGTTATTATGTCTTTATTGTTTGTTTTTTGATTTCTCTGTCTTTAACTCTGTGTATATAGTACATTTAATTCTTCAAAGAGATGTTTTAAAATTGCAGCTTTAATTTTATGGTTTTGCATTTCTAAATATTTTTGTATTACATATTCAGTTATGAGTTTGATACATAGCTTTGTGGCTATTTTACTTCTTTATTAAGCTGTATTTTTTATTGTCACTCTGATTGCCATATCTTCTTGGAATGCTACCCGCCATCAGCTGCTATGATGTCTTAATTCCTGACATTCCCTCCCATATCTGTCCCCTCCTTAAAGGTACACAGTTTTCTGTATTCTGGTCTCCTACTCCTCTAAATACACAGAAATTTACATCTTTAACCCGGATAGCTTTTCTGAGTTTAAGATTGATACAACTGTTATCTTCAGAGGCTGTCATCTAAGCGGTAGTACATACAGTTTAAAAACAAATTTTCTGGAATCAGCCATGCTGGGATTGGGAGGAGCCCACTAAGAAGCCAAGTAGCCGGCCTTTCTGGTAAGCTGTACTAACCATGCCGGGCCCAGGAGAGAAAAGTCAGATAGTACCACCCATGAGCCTACCAGTGTGGGCTGAGAATCAAGAACCACCCCACCACCCGGCTAGTTCGGAGGGCAGGCTGACTTGATAGCAACTGAGGTACAAAAAACAACTTAATGCTTGTATTGTCTGGTTGACTTTGCATGTCTAGAGCTGGCATCTGAGCATCTGTTGGGAGGATGCCAGTAGGCACTATAGCAAAGATGGTAGATTTCCTACCCTATTGTTTTTGAGGTCCAATATTGTTCTCACTGTTTTGTTTTGTTCTGATTAATTGTTTTGTTTTATTCAATGTTTGGTTTTGATTGGTTTTATTCTGTTTTGTTTTGGTTTGATTTTGCTCTGTCTGATGGAATGGACAGCTATTGTGAAGATAATGATATCTACTGTGGTGGTCATTGTTTTTCTATTATCCTGCTTGGAAGTTCTGTACCAATTTTACTTCATTGTTTTGATTGGCTTTGTTCTATTTTGTTGGGTTTTATTATCTTTAAAAAGAAATTAAAGCAAAAAGTTTTTTTTCCTCTTCCCCTACCTCAGTGTGCCTTCCTTCTCTTGCTGTATCTTTAGATTTTTGCTTATAAACAAAACATTGCTCAATTTTGTCTCCCCACTTCTCTGACATTACATAATTCAAGTAAATTGCCTACGTGGTGCCTGAAACATTGTGAGTTCTCAGAAAGGTTAGCTACTATTTTACTAAGCTAAACTCCAACTGTGTAGGTCCAGGTCAATTTCTACTGTGCACTGACATGAAATACTATTATATTGTGTGTGGAGGGGGGCGTGGCCCTGTGAGCTATGTCCATATTTACTTATTTAGAAACAGAGTCTTGCTAAGTTACCCAGGACTGGAACCTGCAGTCCTGCCTCACCCTCCTGAGTAGCTAGGATCACAGGTAGACACCATGGCACTGTGCTAGCAGGGGGGTCCCACTTTTGTCCTTTTACCACATTAGGTTGGATCCTTGATCTTTTATGGACACAAAAAGAGGACAACATCGCAGCACACACCTTCTGGGATGACATGTGCCTTGTTCATTGTCAGAGTCAGATGCTCCGGTGGGAATCAGGTTATAGCCGTGACTATGCTTCTCTGTAATGGTCCAAGAACTCACTCCATTAGTTGCATTATTGGTTTCTATTACAGCTTGTATCTAGATGTCTCCTCGAAGCCTCAAGTGCTCATAAAGAGAGCTTTTTAGAGGGCGCAACCTAGGCTGTGTGAATACGAATGAAGAGTATGTGGTATCTAGGTTATCCCCCTAACTGGATTAGAATAGTTCTGGGTGTGCTGAATGGATTTACTGAGGAAGGAAGTCCCACTCTGGATTTTGGTGGTACTAATCAACAGGCTTATAGCCAGGATGGACTATAAACGGACACAAAGAAGTCAGGCTTTAATGCCGCCTGGTGCCATGCCGTGGACTGTTTCTCCTCTGGCAGGCCCCTCTGCCACGTCACCCTGACTCGGAGCCAGGCAACTACGGACTGAAACCTCTACAAACTGTGAGCTAAAATGGCCCTTTCCTCCTTTATCCTGTGTATGTCAGATATTTTTGTCCCAGCAGCGAGAAAAGTAGCTAAGATGATTTCTAATAACGTGACTGATTTGCAGTAGCTGTTCAATGACTTCAGTAAAATTATATGGATAGCCTAGGGTTTGATCACTGTTTATGAATCAGCTCTAAGAATTTGATTTTAAGAAAGCTTCTAGAATTATTTATGCAACTTCTTCTATTCACTATCTTTATATGACCTTCAGATAAAATCTCCGCTCAAAATGCACTTGAACACCCACCTAGGGGCCTGAGTAAAACCTAAAGGAGTGTACAGTGCGTGACTGTTTAAATCTAAGGAAAATGGTGATGAAATCTCTCTTTTTGTTGTATCCTTGCTACCAATTGTCCATGTGGATTCCTTGGCTGCCAGCACAGCCTCTCCACCATGGAACAAAATCTCTGTGCCTTCATACAAACAGCTTTTTAAATCACCAATCAAAAAATCTATTAGCTTAAAAGACTCTTTCTCTCATTGGTCCCTCTGTCTCATATACTTTTCTCTTTTCTTACCCTGCAGCCAGACAGAACATGGATATCAAGGACTATTCATCTACTCACAGGAAAAAGGAAAATTAGAAGGAGAGTGAAGCGAAAACAGAAGAGTAAGTTTTATTTTGAAGTTTATTATTCTCATGGTGGTCAGAGTTCTGTTTAAGAGTCCAACTTTCGGAACCAATTTATTCTTTGAGTGACATAAGTGAGTATGTGCCTTCCTCCTGTTGCGTCTGACACAGCTTTAGACATATAAAGTGATGGACTTCCTACATGATAGAGGACAATGAAAAGATGTCACTAAAAAGCCAAAGTCTAGCTCGTGTGTTTTCTCTCTATGAAATACGAGTGATAGCTTTCACCTGTGTATCTAAAATTAGACCCATTAGCTTTCTACACAGTAATTTAAATAGCTTTTTCAATTAAAAAAAGTAGATCTTTAAAGCATTTGTAAAAATACTCATTTTCCCATTTCTGGAAAATCAAATTATTGCAATGATTTGGCCAGGCTTGGCCTGATGCCTGTAATACCAGCACTTGGGAGGTTGAGGCAGGAGGATCCTTGCAAGTTCAAGACCAGTCTGGAGTACAAAGTGAGCTCAAAGCCAGCCTGAACTGCATAGGGAGACCCTGACTCAAAAAAAAAAAAGTGAGGCATGGAAAATTATTTGGCTAGAATGTTACAGATTGTTTAATTTTAATACAGTAAATAGAAAAAAACTAACTGCAATTTTCTACCACAACTGACTTGGATAGTGAGTAAGACACATTTACCCTACACTTCTTTATGTATGAAAGTCTTTATCTCTTTCGTGTGGCATTCGTCTAGTTTTTATTTTGAAGGAATTTAGTACTTAGAGGAACATGTGGACACGTTGCCAGTCAGTTGTAGGTTCTTTTGCTCAGGTAGGCAGAAATCACAAATTGGCAAGGTGTGATCACAAATCACAAATCCCTATTAGTGGTGCTGGGCCTCAGTGCCAGCAGCCCTCAGCCCTTAGCCCTCTGCGCCATGGCTCTCTGTACTCCAGCCAGCCCCTGTCAATTGCAGTCAGCACCGTAGTCCTCTGGGGCAGCTTTTGGAGGACTTCCAGCAGCTTCTGCTGCCCCTTTGGGAGTCTCCGTAGGTCTCCATCAGCCTCTGCCCAGTGCAGAAGCCAGCGGTCACTGCTGCGGGTCAGCGTTGATGACCACTGGCTGCCACTGTCAGTCTCTGTTGGTTTCTGCCCCTGGCCCCCGGAACCCCTCACGGCGAGCAGCCCTAGAGTCTGCCTCTTCTCATGTGGCTGCTCTGTAGACTGACCCAAGGCCAGGTCAGGAGAGGTGCAGGGCCACCTGAGCAAGGTGGTGCTGCAGCTGGTGGGGGGTAGTGCTCAAGAGGGAGCCCCCTGCTCTCTGCAGAGGAGCCCAGGGGGCGCTGCCTCTGCACAGCAGGAGCAGGCCTGTGCCTGTGCTGTTTCGTGCCTTTTGCTGACCTGCTTGGGAACTTTGGAAGTAAAGGCAGAGAGGGCAGAGTGGGGGTCACAGGGCGGAGTCACCAGGCACCCTGGGGTGAAGCCATCTGGGACTGGTCAGAGTTTCAAGCCTGCTACAGCCAAGGCAGGAGTCTCCTGAGTGACTGGGGAGGGAGGATACGCTGCTGTCAAGGGCACAGTCTGGTGAATTCCTAGCCAAGGCTGCTCTATCGCCCACTTCTGTTTCTGCTCATACACGAAGGGTTGAAATCATGGCTGCTCTTGCCTTCAAGGAAACTCCAGAGGGGCCAGTCTGCTGACCACGAGCTCTTGGTGTGAAGGGGTTTGGGGTATGTCAGCAACAGGCCCTGCTCTCTCCCCATCTTGCCTATCAAGTATGGCTTCCTGGTCACTCACTAGAGAGGTGGCAGCAGCTCCTGGAGTGGTGGTGGGCATCAAATAGGAGCATTGTAGCTGTCAGCGCAGTGATGGCCCCTGTTGGTGTGGCCTGACAGTGGCCACTGGAGCCACCACAGCGGGGCAGGAAGATGCTGGGGCTGGTTCCCAAGGCCACTTTAAGGAAGCCGCAGAGAGTGAGAGAGAAGGGCGTGACAGTTGTCAGGCGGTTCCTTCCTCTTCGGGCTGTCAGAGGGGAAAATGAAGGGTCGAGCCCCATTTCTTCCTATTCCTGACATACACAAGAGTTATGTTTAGCTATCCTGTGTGAAAAAATGTGCACAACAGAATTTATAAATCTGGAAAGAAGAATGCCAGTAGCCAGGCTATTGGTAATCGGTTTGCTTGACAATGTTGTGTAGCTCCTGAGATTTGAGTACAGTCCAATAAGCCAGTGCACTGGCTTGCCCACAGTCTGGAGTGAACTGCAGCCCATAAGGATGAGTGTTATTTGGTGTGCTAAGAAATACTTTGTCACTGGTATCATGTGGGATGAACAAAAGCATTAATTTCAACAATGGCTTGGATTAGTTTGGCAAATGTTTCTGTTAACTAAAACAGTAAATATTTTAGACTTTGCAGGCCACAGGGTTCTGACAAGTCTCACCTCTGCCATTGTCATGGAAAACAGTCATTGACAATCCATAAATAAATGAGCAAGGCTGTGTCTCAATAAAACTTTATTGACAAAAACAAGTGGCAGTCTAGACTTGGTCCACAGGCTCTAGTTTTCTGGCTTTAGTGGTCATTTGTGTGCATTAATATTTGCTTGGTATTCCTTTCTTATTATGAAAAAAATCAAATAGCCTTTGTAGACTATCAATTTATTAAGGTGATACTTTTCACCTAATACCTTTTGGTATAGTTTAGACTCATTTCAGCAGTCATGTAAAAATTTAGCTCTGACATTAGAATATCTGTGGCATTATAATTTTACTGTGGCTTATTAGAAACCATGTTTTATAATCTGGATTAGTCATTTAACATCTTTGGACCACTGAAGAACCATTTATAAAATGAAAAAAAAAAACTACTGACCACGCAGGATGGATGTACATTTTACATTAGTCAAAAACCATTTGTTGCAAGTGCCTGGAGCCCAGCTCAGATTAGTTTAAGAAAACAGGGAGGTGAATTGATTCACACAACTGAAAGTACAGGAGCCCAGCTGGACCTGGAATTTGAAATGCAGCATCCTGGGCCTCTCTTGCATGCCTAACAAGTCTGCTCTGCTATCTCTTCTCAGTTGCTATTGTTTTGTGCAGTCCTGCTGAAAAAGAAACAAACAAAATAGGCTGACTCCGAGTGGCTAGAAAGATGGCTCTGGGTAGCCCACACAGATAACCTCACAGTTTATGATAAAAAGGGAGGCAAATATTCTTTCTTAACATCCATGTACGCAACTCCATGCGGGATTGGTGCAGCTAGCTCTTTCACCCCCTGAAAGATCACGGTAGCTGGAAAACTGGAGATGACAAGGCCATTGTGTAGCAGCCTGTCACACTGGACAAACGGCGCCTGCAAACACCAGGACTTGATCCCAGAAGAACAGTGGCTCCTTGGTAATACTAACACGTTGTGATGCCCCTTTATAGCACTGTATCTGCAAAGGTTTGATCGGAAGAAAAGTAGAACCACTAAGATAGGTATGTCCTCTCTCACACATACACTCACAAGTAGGGGTTTATTGACCTTATGATTGTGGGAGCTGATAGCAGTCCTCACGGAGGCTGTTTCTTTAGTACTGGAACCTTGACTAAAGAGGAAGTAGTTGAGAAGCAAAGGTGGATGTGAAATAAGGGAAGTAAAGATAATCGGGAATCTACGAGACTGAGTTTGAACCAGGAGGATGGATGAGAATCTGCCTTTTCCTCTGACCACTCCCAACTTTAAGGGCGCAGGTGTTCTTAAGGACAGGACGTGCACCTGGTCCACACATTAGAAAAGCTAAAGCAGAAAGCAGCAGAAACTGGAGTTCCTGTGGATTCAGGTGCTGCTCCGCTAACCTGGGAAGCCCCACCCATGAGACACAAGTGCTGCTTCCCTCGTCAACCTTCAGAGCACAAAAAGAGTAGAGCCACTACCTCTTTCCTGCCTTCCGACACGCTCCAGTGAGCAGAAGTCTTTTTTTTTTTTTTTTAACATATACTTACTAACCTGGAACTCTGCAGAGAAAGGAATTATGGGAAGCAAATTCCAGTTTAGCTAGCTTTACACATTTGGACCACCACATATATGTTACTATCTTTTCTTAATGCCATAGCCATCCTTTTATATGCTATGATACTGGATCTGAGATTTAGAACCATGTTTCTGTGTTATCTGCTAGCTTTATGTTAGGGTCTGGCAGTAAGGAACACTGAACAGGCCTTTCTACCTCCCGCAGGCTTCAGTTCTGCTGGTGAGACTTAGCTTGCTTGCTGTTTCAACACACTGGAGTAAGGAGACTAGCAACAGATTAGACCATGCAGAAGAAAACATTGCTGAAAGTGAAATCATGGTGGTGGAAATGATGCAAAATCAAATGGGGCAAAAAATAAGAGTGGAGAGATGTTTGATCTTGCCATTTCTAATTTCTGTTCATTATCATATTAGAGGTTCTAACCAATGCAATCAAGCAGAAAAAGAGAAACAAAGACTTTAAACATGGCCAGGAAATGGCCAACCTCTCTTTATTCATGTATCATCTGTGTAGACGACACATGAAATCCAAAAAGGTTACCAGAACTGATAATTGAGCCTGGCAAAATTGGAAGATATAAATCAACACATAAAAATCGGTATTTGTATGTTAGCGATGATAAAAAATAGAATATTTTAAAATATCAAATGTAAATACTTTTGGATAAATCTAACAAAAGTCACTAAAGACTTATATGGTAAATCTTTAAAATACAAGGGACATTAAAGAATAGCCAAATAATTCAAGTGATATATCACGTTCATGGCTCAGAGACACAATATAACTGAAAGGTCAGTTTGTTCCAAGAATCAGCGTAATTCCCATTGTTCAGAAATTAATGCTAATTCTAAAACTCACAGCCCCCAAAATAATCCAAAGAACTTTTAAAAGGAACAAAATTGGAGAATTTATTTTATTTCAAGATTTTATTAATCATCACAAAGATGGAGTTGGATAGAGATCAGAAATAGAGCCAACTGATTTTCTTTTTTTTTCTCTTTTTTCTTTTTATAGGTACCAGGGATCGAACTCATAACCATGCGCTTGCAAGGCAGTCACTTAGGCCTCTGTGCTAAATCCCTGGCCCAACCAACTGATTTTCAACAAAGATACAAAAGAAATCTAGTAAAGGAAGTCTATTTTTAAATTAATAATATAAAAATTAGACATCTGTGTACACACATACATCCATTCCTTGAACCATAAATAAAACATAACTTCAAAAGGATCACAGATCTAAGGGTAAAATTATAAAACCTCTAGAAGAAAGCAAAGGATGGAATTTTGTAACATTAGCTAGCCAAAGTTTTGTTAATGTGACCTCAAAAGTACAATCCAGAAAATCAAACATCGGCAAATTTTACTTCAAACTTTAAAACTTCTGTTGAATGATATTCTTGGGCTGGGGATTTAACCCAGTGCTTGCCAAGCATGTCTGAGACGTTGGGTTCCTCCCCAGGACTGAAAAAAAAAGCAAGTAAAAAAACAAAAACCAAGAAGAGCAAAAGAATAAAGGTATTCCTAAGACAATGGAAAGACAAGGTAAGCATTTAGAGAAATCATTGTCAATCATATATCTGATAAAGGACTAAAAGCTGGACCTAGTAACTTCAGGGAATGTAAACACTGCCATGAACAGGAACTAAGATTAATAATATCAACAAAAATGGAAATGAAGGAAGGAGAATTAGAGGAGGAAGAAGATGGAGGGGATGTGAAGGGGATTAAAAACAGAAACAAACCATATTATGTACACATACCCACGCTTCAAGATGATTGCAAACTGCATGTTTTGCAATCATGTACTAAAAAAAATCAAGTTTTTAAAAAAGAATTTTGCAAGTTGAATCATAGGAAAACAACCAAGCTTTAAGAATGGGCAAAAGGTTTTAACAGAAACTTCACTGAAAAAGATATACAGGTAGCAAATTATCACATGAAATGGGAAATGAAAAGAAAACCACAGTGAGACATCACCACAACCTATTAAATGTGCTCAGAGTGATATGGAGAAGGTCCGTAGGATGCCTTCCAAATCAGGGTGCTTGGAAGACAGAGAGAAGGGCTTGGCCCAGATACACAGGCAGGTTCTAGAAGGATCTGCCTTCCTCTTGGCCTCCAGAGAACTCACAGCCCTGGCCACAGCAAGCATCACCGTCCATCTGTATGCCTGGCGCAGTGCTAATCTGGAACCCAGAGAAACTTCATCAGACTTCTGACCTCCAGGGTTGTAATACAGTCAATCTGTGCAGCTTTAGGCCACTAAGTTTGCAGCCATTGATTATGGCAGTCCTAGAAAACCAATCCTTAGAAACATAAAGAAATTGCTCACATATTGTTCAGCTAAGGTTGAAATGATTTTTTGGAATTCCATTAGGAAGTGAAGTAACCTTGGTTTTGTGCTATTAAATATTGCAGCCAAATGTGGTAGCCAAAGTATATTTAATTTCAATTGATTTTCATCTGAACAAAAAACTGAAACTCTAGTTATTGAAAAGTTATAAAATAATTTGAAACAATGTGGGTCTATGAACACACTTTCTCCTCCTGTAAATTTTATGATATTTAAGTATAGATTAAGTATTTTCAACTAAAAATGAGTGTCCAAATTGAAAGTCTGAGTATAAAAAGCATAAAGTGAATGTGTAAAAAGAAAGTAAAATATCTTTTGAATAATTTTATATTACTTGCATGTTGAAATGACGGTATCTTGGATACTTAAACTGATTTCACCTGTTTCTACTTTTTTAAATGCTGTTTAAATTTAAACTATAAAATTTTAAATTACATATTCGGTTGACACATTTCTACTAGATACTGCTATTTTCGACTTTGCTACATCTTTAATATGTTTATGTGAGGCTGAGACTCCAAGAGAGGACAAGAGGATTGCTAAAAGACTAAGAGAAGAGAAAATGGAAATTTTGTGTCTTCATTTTTAAATATACCTCAAGGTCATGATTCTTGAGCCTGATTTTCAAGAATAAATTACATTTCAATATAGTTCAGCCAGTCATCCAAATCTTCCTGTTGTACAATAATTTAATATTATGTGATACTGTTGGCAATATCTGAGCCATTGGCTAAAGTTGCCTTAAATATTTTTCAATTAAATAGATTGATTTCTGCAATAGGAATTGATAGCATAGGCCTCTTGAAAGATACATTTTTTTTTAATTCAACATTTTAAAAATATACCTTGGTTTGTTAAGAAAAAAGAAGAAAAAGGAAAGAAAAAAAGACAGCTAGTCTTTTCATTCGTGTTAAGCTAAAACATATGCATTGTGATCTGGTCAGATGATTAATGTTCACTTGACTAGAAAAACAAATTTAAAGCTTGAAGTAGAACTTCAACAGCTTTTGGAAACAGAAATCGCTGGTTTTAAAAGCAGTCAACTTAGAGCTCTGGGCTGCTGTGTGGGTCCCAGCTGAAGGGAAGGGGCTGACCGGGAACAGGCGGCAGCCAGACCTCAGCCCAGGGACAGCCTGTCTCCAGCACTGCGACGGGCCCGGGGCTTGAGCCCGAGAGTGAGGGTAGCCGGACCGAGCTAACTGTGCCGTTAGAAGGTTGGGTTTTGCGGGCCATACCTGCCGGCCCTGGCAGGAGCTGCTCTGGCCCGTCCTGTGAGTCCGGTGCCAGAACTGCCACAGGAAACACAGGGTGCCCAGGCTAAAGGGGACTGCAGGTGAACACTGCACATACATGACCAGGGCGGCTCCGGCCAGTGGCCTCGCAGGCAGGCAGGCAGCGGACCTGGGCTTGGCGAGGCCGCCCGGCTCGCAGGGATGGGTCTGACCAGTGCGCCTTCTTCCCTGCAGAGCCAACCCCGGCCTTGGCGTGGGGTGGGGGACAGGGGGCCCTGCCTTGCTGACCACAGCCCGCAGGGACGGGCACCCGGAGCCTGCAGCGTCACCCTCCTGCCAGCCTCAGGCGGTCCAGCCTGCAGAGGACAGGGCGAGGACACGAGGCAGGCCGCGAAGACCGCAGCGAAGGCGCCTGGCGCTTTCTTTCTCTCGGTGTGTTCTTGGTCATCTGGGCCGAGGTTTGAGGGCCATTCAGGGCGCGCCCTCTGCCAATGTTAAGTGAACTCGTCCTGCAAGACACTCGACATTACGCCAGCCTCTTAGCCCCGGTGCCCTGGAAGCGCCGTCCTGTGTGAGTCCGGTGCCATCTTCTCATCTGCTTGGTGTTGATTTTCTGGGGTTCTACTGGGCAGTTCTCACCTGGTGTCCGGGTGAGCTATGCCTTAGGGCATTTGGTCTTTGGTAGTAAAACCCACAGTGCTGCCAGGAGCACTTGGAGGAGGCAGCAAGCTTCTCTTTCAAAGAGGACTTACATGAACACAGGCGAGTGCATGTTTTCATCGCCTGCCCCCACTCTACATCGCTCCATTGGTGTCTGAGACTTCCCCTCACTAGGCAGCTTCTGCAAACTTCAGTGTACGATTTCCTAGGACACTGAAGCCAAGACGCTGCCCCTGCCCCAGCTTCCGTCCCAGGCCTGAGAGGCACTGTGCCGAGCAGGAAGACCTGAGGCAGGACTGATTTTCAATCTGCAGGGCCCAATGCAAACAGTACTTCTAATGTACTACACATTGCATATATTAAGAGCCTGCCGCTGTCACTTCCTTGGGCCAGTTACCTGGAGTCACTAACCTTCAGATTCTGATATAAAGAGGAGATACATGCATCTGCCCCTGAAAGATATCTTTGAGGATTAAGTGAAATAATGCACTTAAGGCATTTGGCGTGGTTCCTGGCCCATAGTACTCTCTAAATGCTATCATGGCTGCAAACAAGGCTCAATAGCGTATCATGCATGTACTATTTCATTTAATCCTAACGACACCCTGGAAAGGTAGATATCATTTCAGAAAGTATGCTGACGTTGGGAGGGCTAAGTACTTTCCCAAATGTCTCTATCACTATGCATGGGTCATAACTGACACCTCAGGTCTTCCTGATTCTAAAGTTATCCTCCTAACACTATGTGTACTGTCTTTATCTGTGTCATCTTCCTTCTCCCCATCCACTCGCAAGTCCTTATTTTCTGTCTGCCTTCCTCTATCTGCCAGTCATAAGGGATGTCTCTCACACACAAAGGTTTTAAGGCCTGGCTGCCTAGCCTAGTGCAAGGGTTCCAGGGTAGTATGTGTGAGACCCTGAGCTCACAGCACCAGAAAGAAAGAGGATGGGAGAAAAAGATTTCATAAAGTTAATGTGTTTGAACAGTCATTCTCAGTTTTCTCTCTATGCCACTATTGCTTAGGGAAAGCAAAGGAGAAATGAAAGTGCCATCTGTCTATCTATCTATCTCTCATCTGCCTATCTATTGTCTATCTATCTGCCTATCTGAATCTCTGCTTATCTGTCTTATGAAAACCGAAGGACAAGCACTGATCACAACAGCAATGGCACATCTACTGTCCATTGGGCACTTGCAGACTGATTGGGGAGCTAAAGGTGTTAATCAAACTTCAGCCAGGAAACCCTCTGAATACTGAGAAGAAGACCCTGTATTCCGTGGCTGCTATTCATTTGTCTCCCTCCCTTATTTTTTTCCATGACAGATCTTGAGAGATTACAATTATGCAAAATGCATTCTGGGGAAAATTGACCTAGATGTTTGTATTTTAATTAATGCTTGGGAAGACCAAAGTGATTTCAGGAAAACTCCTAATAATATTTCAGAGACTAAGGAGACGAGAAAGAGAGACGTGTGACACATGCCCTTCTGGTCTCCCGGGCATCACACCGTGTTCAGTCATGCCTCTGCCCTGTAGGACTGGTGGGCTTTAGAACTTTGCTTTTCTATTATTAAAGAAAATGTACATAACAGGGTTACTTTTAGGGTGAGTGAAATTTCATGATAGAAACACTTAGAATAACTGAAAATAAAAATGATCAGTAGTTGCTATGAATATCAAGCCCAAGCCCAGTCTTACGGATCTCACAGGTTTGAGATATCGAGCAAGGGGGCGCCGTTTTCAAAGTCTCATTGTTTACAAGTAAGATACTCAAACTCTGACAAATGAAAGACTGTGTATGGTATAGACCCGGTTCTCCCCAAAGCTGAGGGTAGAAAAAAAGAGTGGAGTATGGTGTTTGAGCTATAGGAAAGTCCCCAGGGCTCTCTCGCTCTCTCTCTCTCTGCCTCTGTCTCTCTCTCTCTCTCTCTCTCTCTCTGTCTCTCTCTTTCTCTGTTTCTGTCTTTCTGTGTCTGACTCTGTCTCTCTCCATCTCTGTCTCTGTCTCTCTCTCTCTCTCTGTCTCTCTCTTTCTCTGTTTCTGTCTTTCTCTCTGTCTCTGACTCTGTCTCTCTCCATCTCTGTCTCTGTCTCTCTCTCTTTCTCTCTCTTTCTGTCTTCCTATCTGTCTCTGTCTCTCTCCGTCTCTCTGTCTCTGTCTCTCTGTCTCTGTTTTCCTATTTCAGCATCTGCTCGTGTCACCCATGGTCACCATGCCTGTGCCCATAGGGCCTTCAGCTGTAGCAGCTACTCTTTTGGTTCTATTATTCCCACTTGTAATGTAGAGAATTTGACTGACACAGGATTTGGTCATATGTCTAACCTTGGTCACCCGCTCTGGCCATGAGGTGGGTTTGTGGGCTCTGAGCAGGGAACACAACAGGACAGGCAGTGACAGATATGCTTAGTACAAGTGCCTATGGAAACACGGCAGTACCACTGCGGATCATCAAGCAGTGTTTAATACAGTGTGTGTGTGTGTGTGTGTGTGTGCGCACGTGCGTGCACGCATGCATGTGTTACTGGAAAACGAATTTGAATCCAGGACTTTAGCACTGAGCTACATCCCCAGCCTGCTTCTGTGTTTTTATTCTGAGATAGGGTCTTGCTAAGGTTACATTGCCCACATTGGACTCCAATTTGCCATTCTCTCACCTCAGCTTCTCAGAATGCCCAGCTGCAATATCTAATTTCTCCTTTTCCTTTGATTATGTTTTTTTGGGTGCTTCATAGAATTAATGGCTGTCTCTCTGGGACCTTAAAAACCTATCCCACACCCCAGATTCAGAGCTTTCTAAAACCTTTCTTCCTCCCTCCTTCTCTCCTTCCTTCCTTCCCTTCTTTCTTTCTTCCTTCCCTTCTTCCCTTTCTATTTCCTTTCCTCCCTCCCTTTCTCCCTTCCTTCCTTTCTTTCTTCCTTCATTCCTTTCTTCATTCCTTTCTTCCTTTCTTCGTACCTTCCTTTCTTCCTTCCTTCCTCTCTCCCTATCTCCCTTCCTTTCCTTCCTTGTTTCCTTCCTTCCTTCCTATCTATGCTATGCTGCTGAGATTAGTCTGTAGCTACCCTACCTAGTCCATGAGTTGGTCTCTGGATTCTTCCACTAGAGACTTCAAACATCAAATTATAGAAAGGAATTTAAAAGCCAAACTTAGAAGAATTGGTCTTCATGGACCATGGTTTTTTCCAGACGTTAGTGGCAAATTTTCAGAGAAGTCAAAAGAACTGAGTAAATTGGGACCAAAAGACCCTAGTTATATCTAACCCATCTGCCTCACAAGTAGACGAGGACCTGGGTGACTTAAACAAAAGTGGTGAGGAAAAGCATCTGTACACGTTTTCAGTTTCAGTTTGTTTCTCCCAGCTAAGGATATTGGCTATAGGTTTTCCACAGATGATTTTAAGTTTTTATAAATTTTAACTGGACTTTTTTCACTAATGTGAGACATACCACTGTTAACAAGAAATTAATAGCCAGGAGAGTAGCATCTTCCAACCAGATAGTGGCTCTGATCTGGGTTCTTTGGTTGCATCTAAGAGGATCCTCTGAAGTTCAGGATGACGGGCGCAGTAAGGCTTTGTTTCAGCTTAGGGGGAGGATGTGTTATTCTAATAGCGCTACTTGAAGCAGCCCTCATATGCAGTTTCCTCCGTGAGGAAGAAGGCTTCCTGCTGAGCTATGGGGAGCTGATATGCTAAGAGAAAGAGTCCAGCACTTTGTGGAATGTGCAGGACAAAGAACCATGGAAACGGAGAAAGAGCGGTGATAACGGAAGACACCTGCTGGCTCTCAAGTGTTTGCACAGTAACTCAACAGGGAGCAATGTGCAAGGTGAGAAAGCTGCGTCATCTCAAGACAAGGAGTCCGCTTCCCTTCAGAGCATGCCAGCTGCTCACCTGGGACGGCATGGGCCCTACGAACAGGACCGCTCAGGCCAGCACAAAGGACAAAGCAGGTGACACCTGCAAAACCACAGCAGCAGGACCCATGGAGGTGGCTACTGATCTCCTATCAAATCTCTAGGGAAGAAGTTATACCGAAATGAGGCATCTAAGTTAGCTGCACCTCTAAATGAATTGCAATCCTGTTTAAACTCTCTAAAGTGTTTTTGGATATCTCCCAATAGTTTTCTTGTAAAGAACCTCATCCCGATTTCATTTCAGTAGACCATCTGGCTTGAGGTGGACCTTGGCTGTGTCCACTCGGCACAGCTTCAAAGGAGCAGCCTATCAGACATGAAATTATAATACAAACTCCAGTCCTGCTTACAGCTGCGATGTGGACAGGAAGAGCCATCAGGCAGATGAGCCTGGCCTTGCATGCAACAAAAAGAATAGCTGGTGTGAAGGGCAGCCCTGTCTAACTCCGAGGGTCTGGTGGGTGCGTGGTCTGAGTGGCATGCATATCAATTACTCCGTAAGCATTTAGAGATTGTCTATATGTCAAGTCCTTTTCTGAATGTTTCACATGTATTAATTCACTTAATTCTTATTACAATCCCTTGAGGTGGGTGTTGTTTCTATCCTATTTTACAGTTTTAAAAGCTGAGGCAAAAGAGTGACCATAATTTGCTTAAAGTCAAGTAGTTAGTAAATGGTAGAGGCAGTATTCACATGCGGGCAGCCAGGTCACACAGCGTGCAATCTTCCTGTCGCTCACTTCAACTGAAAACCGGTCCTCTGTTTCTCTCAAGATCTTTCTCTATATCTTCATGTTTAAGGAAATCCATCACACTGTAACCAAGAGTTAAAAGGAAAATAAGGAAGGACCTTTTACTCATGGAGTTTGCATGGCAGTTGAGAAGATAAGCATATATATATATATATATATATATATATATATATATATATATATAATATATATACATATATCATATTTCTATATATAGTATGTTGAATAATGATGAATGCAAATAGAAAAAGACAAGAAGCTAAGATCAATATGTCAATAATGTTCTATTAGATAGTCTGATTAGGGAAGATCTCTATTAACATTTAACTAGAGCTCTTAATGACCCATCCTCTTAACATTTTATTCCTAACAAATAATTTCTTTAGGAGAACATATGTTTCTTTTATATTTTGTAACAAACTTGAACACTTGTACATTTCAAGATAAATATATAAATATAACCAAACATACTACTATATAGTTACCACCTCCTTATTATCAAAAGCTGACAAGGATATTACAAAAAAGAAAAATAAAATACAGTAGTCTCCATAAACATAGAGAAAAATTATTAAATATTAGTGAAATATTAGTAAAAATTCTTAAATGCTAGTAAAATTCAAAATATTAGTAAACAATATACAATAATATATTTAGAAAACTAATATGTTATGACCAAGGAAAGTTTATACCAGGAATGCAAGGCAGTTTAAATGTTTAAAACCAATTATGTAAGCGCAGTCAATGTATTAATACAATAAAGAAAAATACAGTAATTTCCAGAGTCAAAAATCTTCTGATATAATTGAACATCAACTTATGATTTTAAAAATTTTCAGCAAATTAAAAAAAGAGAAATACTTCAATCTGGCAGAGTTTAGCCATGGAAAACCTGCAGTTAATATACTTACTGGTGAGAAATTGAGTGGTTTTCCCCTAAGATTGAGAACATTATATTAGAGAACACTTGCCATAGCAGTAAGGCAAGAAAAATAAGTAAAGGTCATAAATGTTAGGTAGGAAAAAAAGTCAGTCCATTTAAAATAAAACCCAGAGTCAAAGTACTTGCAAATAAAACCATCACGAATTTACCAGACTTCTACAGTAGAACATTCCTGAGAGGAAAATTGAAAGTCTTAAACTAAGGAGGAAGGTACCATGATCAGGAATTAAGATGCACTGCTGTCATCATGTTATTTATCCTCGAATGATTTACAGATTAATAGCAATGCCAATCAATATTTCAGTGGGCAATCTTATAGAAACTGGCACACTGGAATTCAAGTGGAAGAGCCAATGCAATGTTTTTAAGAACAAAATGACAGGCTGTCATTGCCTCATTTCCACTTACTATAAAGTTACAAAGATCTATTGATGAAAGACAAATAAATACATCAACAGAAGAGAAGAGAGTCAGAAATAGGCTTTCATGTATGTGGTCCATTGATGTTTCAACAAAAGTGCAGGAAAATCCAATAGGGAAAGGAGAATCCTTTTCATCAGACAGTGCTGTAATAATAGATTGTCTGAAAGGGAAACAGATAGTTAGGCTTTTACCTTATTGTGCATTAAAATTAACCCTAAATGGATAAAATTTTTAAATATAAAAGGCAAAACTCAAAACAAAGTGTAGATGACAAACACCTTTGAAAACTTGAAACAAGCAAATATTCTTTTCATAAGTCACAAAAAGGCATAAGCTATGAAGCAGAAAATTGATAAATTGATAAAGTTTAACTCTTTCAAAATGTAATGCTTTTGTTCTTTAAAATACTATATATCAAATAAGAAAAGACAAGCGACAAAATGGGAGAAAACATATATAGCAAAACTAATATCTAGGATTCAAAAAGCACTTGTACAGTTAATAAAATTTAAAAATGTAATTGGCAAGAGGTTTGAGTAAACATTTCAATGATATAAGATACACAAATGATGAAAAGGCATATTATTCATCATAGGGAAATGCAAATTACGACCACAATGAAATTTTAATAACATAATCATTAGAATAGCTAAAATTAAAACTGACGATGTCAAATGTCACAGGAGATGTTGGCCAACTGGAACACTTGTGTGCTATGGCAAGATGTAAAATGGTACAATTGTACCAAACCTCAAAAACTGTTCCAGCAGTTTTTCAGATGTTAAGCATAGACCAGCATATGACCAGGCTTTGCACTACTAGGTACCTCCTCCAGTGCAGTGGAAACATAAGTCACACAAAGACTTCTATGTGGACATTTATTGAGTTTTTGTCCACAAGAGCCCTAAGCTAAACACAATTCAAAGGTCCACTAATTGAGGAATGAAGAGACAAAATGTGATGTAGCCAAATGGTAGAGTCATTCCGTAATGAAGAGAAATGGACTACTTACATATAAAATAAAATGGATGAACTTCAAAATTGTTTTGCTGAGTCAAGGAACTCAGATTAAAAAATATGTGAAATGTATTTATATAATCTATTGATGTACAGTTCTAAATAATGTTGTTAGTCAAATTAAATCAAACTTCTATCAGTGGTCGCCTAGGGCCGTAGATGGAGGGTGGTCAGCTGGGCTGAAGCAGAGGCCCCATCCGAGGTGGATGAAAACGCTGGCCGTTGCTTTGTCACAGCTCCCAGATAGATACATTTGTCAAAAGTCATTGAATTATGCATTTAGCTTGGTGGCAGCATATGGAATATAAATTATTCCTCATTAATTTGAAAAATAGAAATATTATTTGTTTCTTTTTCCAAGCTGTCATTTTGTATATTCTTTAATTTTTGAAACACTAGTGAAATGTGAGTTTAGTTTTGAAAGATTGTACACATTACTTTTATAGTCTATCTGGTAAGTTCCGATAATTTCATCCTAGAAGACTAAAACCTATTTTTTCTTTATTTTTATTGGCTCTCCCTTCTGGAGGGTTATTTCCTTATGTGACTAGTGACCTCTGATTGCAAACCTAGATTCCATTCATCTTAACCCTTGAAAACCTGGGAGTCTAATGTGGTAGTGGTTTACTCCTGACAGAATTTAGCTTTGCTTTTTTAGAGAGCCGTGGGTACTACTAAGCTGCGAGCACACAGGTTCCTGTGGTTTTCTGGTTTACTAGTATTCAGGTCCAACTGTTACAGTTGAATGGGCCAAAAATAATTCAGGTTCTTGCATGTGATAAGGAAAGAACTGCCAAATGCGTACCTTATAGTAAGTAGCTACATTTATTGGAGATCATGGACCGCAGCAGCAGGAACAGGCAGAAGTGAAAAGGAAGATGGGGAGGAGGAAGAGCAAAAACCTCAAGGCTCGGCCTTCCAGAACGTGAGGCTCAGGCACCTCTGACCCCAGGTTCCTCCCATTCCGTCTCTCACTGGTGCGGGTAACCCGTTACCTCGGCACTGCAACCTCCTGGATTTAAACACTGACAGTCATTAGGGTAGTGTTGTGTTTTTAGGTGAATGAAGGGAGAGGAGTAGCTCCCTCGACTTCTCTGTGCTACAGCCACCATCTCCCTTTGCCTTTAGCCCGGGGTTCAGCCAAACTCAGTTCTGCCTCAGAGAAATCACAAAAACTCTTTTTATTCCAAAGATACCTACTCATAGATTCCTCCCTCTGAAATGCACAGACATTTCTTTTATGTATCGCTCACTTTTTCTGTTGTTAGGTCAAAAAGCCTGACACTGGCAACTTAAGGAAAAGATTATAGTGTGGTTTACGGTTTCAGGGAGTTCAGTGCATGGTCACCTGGCTCTGACTCAGAAATCGCATGGCAGAAGGGCACGGCGAACAGCTGGAGGAGAGCTGCTCATGTCCTGGCAGCCCGGAAGCAGAGAGGCAGGGCCAGGGCCAGGGCCAGACATCGTTCTCCAAAATCACTTCCGTGACTCACCCAGGCATGCCCAGAAGCCCACTTTAATCTCCTAGGTGTCTCTCAAGCCAGTCAAGTTGACCATCAAGGTTGACTATCATGATTCACGGACTGCAAAGGGAGAGAACCATGCCTCACAGGAGGTGATCCCGCCTGGGAATCAGCGCCATGCACGGGCCGCTGCCGGAGAGGCATTCATTGTTTTGTTTCTATTGTTTCTATTCTATTCTGTTTTGTTCGATTTTTACTATGTCCAAAGGTATCTGCAGCTATTTTGAAGACATCAAAAGGCATTATGGTAACTATTGCTGATTTTGTAAGGTTTTAAAGTCCTATATCACTTATACTGGTTTATTTTGATTGGTTTTATTCTGTTTTATTTTCCTTGGTTTTATCCTCTTTTTAAAAAAAGACAAAAATATAGGATGAGTTAAGCAAATTCTTGTCAATACAACAAAGTGCTGTTTAGACATTTAAAATGTTGTAGAGATGCAGTTGTTAATGTACAAAGATATCCGCATTGTATTGCCAAGGGGGAAAGATTTCTAAAAAATTTCCAAGTTGTATAATCTTCCTTTGGTATAAATACACAATAAAATAAAAGTTTCTATAACAAAAGATGGACTATCACATCTCACTTCCTACCAGCTCAGCTAAGTGATGTCAAATGTGGTCCAGGCAGAATTCAATTTTGCAGTAAGAGGAAAGCCTCAGTGAGCCTATATCATGCCGTTGGACAGAGCATGCTTACACTGTCTCTGAGGGATGGAAAAGAAGCCCTAAAATGTAAAACAACAGCCTTGCTTTTCAAAGATTTTAAACTAAAATTAAACATGGAAATATGCATCCTATTCTCAAACCAATGTCTCCAAATCTGATGACGGGCAGCAAAGCTACGTGTTAGTTATATATAGCAAATGTGGCTGTCCATTTTGTGCTGAGGTTGAGGAGACATATGGGGAGGGATAGCAAAATTCTTTACAGAGAACATTGCAGAGAGCTACAGAGCCACGAGAATCCGGAGCTTCCTAATTATCCCAACTACGTTAACTTACGATGAGGATGACTAAGGCTTTTCACAGTTGCCAGTATTTTTCTCCCCTCTCAATATTTTCCAGACTATATTGAACCTTAGGAATTCATTTGTATTTATTGAATGATTTGGATTTTGCAATGATAGACTCCTTCGAATAACCATCTTCCCACAGTTTATGAGGGTTGTCAGTGGAGGGAAACTGTGTCTAATTTCAGACCTCAGTTCCTGTCTTTATTTAACAAGAGGTGTAAAGTTTATAGAATATTTTAATTGACATGCAAACAGTCTTAAATCCAAAGAAGAACCTAGCTCTACTTTATTTTCATCAAACACAAGGTGATAAAAGAAAAAAATTTTGGACTAGTACAAAGTAAGAGATGACCAATATTTGCAACAATAATCATTTATTAAGTCTCTGCCATATACTCAAAGCTGAAGGAACGTTTTGTTTTTCTGGTGAACACATGTCACAGTGAGGACTGTGGCAATTTATTGTCTCGGTTTGTGACCTTGGCCTACATTCAGAAGAGAGCAGCCTCGTGCCAGCTTCCCAGTCTGCACGCTCGCCTTATAACCTTGATGGAGACAAGGGATGCAGGTCCACAATTTTCCTGAGTTTGAAGTGTGTAGCTAACCTGCTCAACACACTGCTTTGGTTAGCCAATGAGGACACAGAAACTAAGGGCTGCTTTGTCCTGCTCCGTTCTGCCGAGTGAACTTGACCGACTTACTTGGAGACTGAATTTCTCTGGTTACAGCTTGCATCACGTACGAATATTATCCGTGGGGTTTCCTTGGCGGGGCAGCTAGGGGTGGCTAATGATGAGGAGCATATCCAAATCCCAGCCAGTCTCCTCTGGCTTTGAACTAGGCTTTCGGATGTGACGGGACCTGGCAAAAATGGAAATACCTTCCCTGACATTTTTGCTCATGCTTTCTAAATTCACTTTCAGATAAGGGCGGTGAGTTCGCTAGAGTGGGAAGTGCTGACAGACAAAGTGTAGTCTACTACAAAATTCTTCCTGGCACTCTAATTATCCTTTCCTTCTCTACTTCAGTATCACATGTAGCCATGTGTAGAATCATAAAATAATTATGCAGTGTACAAGCTTACTGGGAGCATGTACCACTGTTTTCCTAATTCTTTATCTCTCCCATTGATCGTGGCGTGTGTGCATTGATCCAAGTCGGCCATCTGGTTAGGCAAGATAAGCGTGCTAGTGTCTTTGCATTGCACTGTCACGCGGGGAGGGGGCACATTTTGGCTGTAGGGAATTACGAGGGCAGGATTAGCCCTCTTCCTATGAGGAAACTGAATTTTAAATGCAATGTTGCAGCTGCATGGACCATGTTGCTAACTTCTGTTTTTGCCATGAACTGGGTAGATTTTTCTTCTTGCTCATATTGCCTCCTAAAGTGCAGAGACGCCGTGTATTAAATGGGGCAGGGGGAAGGACTGGAGAGAAGATTCCTTTTCAGCACATGTTAGACTTGTAAGTGATGGATACATTACAGGATTTCTAAACGGTAAAATCGCCTTCAAATGACTACAAAAGCTGCTGGGTAAAAAAGCATTTTTCATTGTGACTCATTGCTCCCCCAAAAAATTATTTTCAAGGAAAAAGAAATACTGTATTCATATTAGTCTATGCAAGAAAAAGAAGAAAAAAGAAAAAGGAGAAGAAGAAGAAAATAGAAAAAAAATGTGTCACCGTAGAAGGAATTGCTGGATGAAGCCAGAATAGGGCTGTGGGATCCCCTTTCCGTTTCTCTGTTTGTCTCTCTCATATTGAAATTAATGTTTGCCCCAAGTTTATGACCACTGGGACAGGCTGAATGTGCTGTTTAATTCAGAGACACTTTTCTTCCAGCCCCGTTGGCCACTGTTGTTTTTAAAATTTGATTGCGGCCATTGTTGTCTCATATTCTGCGAGCGTGTGGAAGACTCAAAAGCTTTTCCTCTAAAATTGAACAATTCTGTCAAAAAAGATTAGTTCTATTTTGTCTGCTGGGTGCTGACTATTCATGAATGTAAAGAGAGAGGGCTTGGGTGTCATACTAAGTTGCTAAGGTGGCTGGATTTCGGCTATTGACTTGAGGATACCAAACCGAAGCCCACAAAGGCACAGCCAGAAGGAGCGGGGCGCGCGGCCGCCATGTGTTTAGCTATACCTTCTTTAGCTGCCCATTTATTTCTTTTGTTGCCAGAACTTTTATTGTCATACAGTTGAAAAAAATGTTAGACTCAAGCTTCAGGCAGCACCAGGCAGAAAAAGGGATTAGCATATCACTGGGATCATCTTACACTGAACCAAATTCTTTTCAGGATGTATAATTAGCGAATACAGTCTTTTTTTTTTTTTTTTTTTTGAGCCTATGGACAGGAAAAAAAAATGAGCTCAGATCTCTGGTTAGAATATTAGAGGAAATAAAAGACATTTGCCAATTTCAGAGAGATATATACATATTAACTGTTTCTTCACAGAGCCTTTGCAATTCCCTCAAGAAATGTCTGGCTGAATAGGGAAACTTACTATGAATTCCCGTCATTGTCTTGGGTTTTGTAAGAAGGAAATACAGTGTAGTTGGACATGTTCAAAATTTCAGACCGATGACATCGGATTCAGAATTAAATGAATGTAGAAAAACTTTTCTGAACGGGGGGAGCTGAGAAAATGTGTGGTTCCCACATGATGACAGTGTGCTCTGAAGAAAGTCCTTAGACAGAAGCTAAAATTGTATTTGGGAGATTGAAGGCAGTAAAATGTATATTTTGGGTCAGTTCGTGTGTGATTTTTTGAGGCTTGCTTAAAGCTGTATAAAACTTCTCTCGTAACTTGGGACATTAAATACATTTATTTGAAGCTTTCAAATACTGGAAGTCTTGACTTGCTTTCCATTTATTCTTCATCTTCTCTCCTCTCTCTTTTCAAGTTGTGCATTTTGAGTACTTTTACACACTTAAAAGCAGATTTGTTGAATTAACCTATTTGGCTGAACGGATATTTATACACATTTCTCAATATGCCAGCATTTAGAGAATCCCACAAAGACTACAAGGGGGAAAGAGAATTTTTTCTCCAAGTGTATTTTTAAGAATTAACTGAGTATTCACTAAAAGTGCTCATCTCTATGTGTCTCTGTTGAAATTTCTGAAGATAGCTGATGTTTTCCTTTAGCAGATGCCATTGTAATGCTGATTCGTGCCCGTAGGGCTTCTTTAGTGAGAGGTTAGTACTTCACTGTTCCCTACCTGCCTGTAGATTGCACGACCCTGCCTCCCTTCCTCCAGGAAACACAGGAGTCCAAGTCTTGATTTGGGTTCAACTTCATCTCACATTTCCTGAAACCCCTCTTTGCTTATCTTTGTGGCAGAATTTTAAAATTGCCTATTTTAACTATTAGCAAGTGCCAGTGAATCGTTGGAACTGTAGGAACAGTTATTTTGAGTTCCACAACCCTTAATCACAGTTGGGAAGCACCCACTGAGGTTAGATAACCCGGCCAGAGGTTCTTATTTTCTCATCGCCTCCAGTTTGAAAGTTTTAGTCCAAGACCAAAATGGTTTAATGAGAAACCGTGAACCTAGATAGTAGGGAGCCTGAACTGTGTTCTTACTAAGAGGAAATCACTTTAGTTTGCCTGGGTTCTCTCTCCATGGAGTTCGATGTATAGAATTAGAAATGTGGCCCCCAAAAAAGATCAATAAAATTTCTGTTAAAATGTGACTTAAGATTCTCTAATTCTCTAATACTTCTAAAAATCATTTTTTGTGATCTTAGTATTTATGAGGTTTTTTTTTTTTTTTTTTTGAGACAAGGTTTCACTATGCATTTCAGGCCGGCCTTGAACTCACTTTCGTAGCTCAGGCTGGCCAATTCACAGCAATCCTCCTTCATCGGCCTCCTGAGTGCTAGGATTACAGGTGTGTGCTAAGTGTTTATGATTTATATCTCTGTTTTTCTGTGATATTTGTTTGTAGACAGATACCAGTGGTTGCGAGGAGTGAGCTATATGCACGCTTTCACGATTAAGACAGTCTTAAGTCACTAACATGTCTGCTAATTTCCTAAGGACACATTTGCTGCCCCCAAATCATCGGCTATCTAATTTTTCCCATGAGTTTTTGGTCTTCCACTTGCTCAGCTCACAGCACCCAGATTCTTCTCAAGAGCAGGCACATGTGTAAACAGGGACAAATGTGGCCATCCTTGGGGGGAGCAGTGCTCAGAAACAGGATCATCAAGGGCTGGGGACACAGCTCAGGCGGATCCCTGCCTGGCAACTGCGAGGTCCTGAGTTTTATTCCCTGTTCAAAAAAAAGACAAAAAAAGAAAAGAAACATGATTCTCAATGGCCACTGGTGGCAAACCTATGACACATGTGCCACAGTAGGCTAGGTGTATCATCAAAAGCTCTAAAAGGTTTGTCATCACTGGTCTAGATTCTCAGAGAATGATGCTTAAGTCCAGAGTCCAAGTTGTTGGATTCAGAGAAATTCAACAGACAATCACAGAATGCCCACTGGAAAGCAAAAGTCAGATTTGGTGGGATTCTGCTATTCTGTTTTGATTTGGATTTGCCAGCGATGGCACTGATGGGTCGAAGGCCGACTGTGAAGCAGCATGCAGGTTGCTTTGGGCCCTGGGATGGTGCCGCGTCAGTAGTGGAAAAAGAAGGCAAGGCCAGGAGCAAGAGCTCAGCACAGGCCAAAACTGAAGGCAATGCAGAGAACGAGGCGGAGGTGCGGTTAGTGACAAACTCTCTACTCCACAGCTTCCTGAAGAATAGAGAAACAGAGAAACAGGCAGAATATTTGTGTTTTATAAAAGCAATTTGTAGGGCTGGGGATATAGGTCAGTAGTAGTACAGTGCCTGCCTAGCAAGTGCAAGGTCCTGAGTTCAATTCCCGGTACCAAAAATAAATAAATAAATAAATAAATAAATACATAAAATAAAGCAATTTGAGATTAATCACAGTGCATTGTTTGCTAATCTAAACAGACTTTCTCTGGTTTTCTACCCCAGCAGTGTGTCTGTTGCAGTGTGGTAGTTCCTGTATGGTATACTGTACATACTTCTCACATTGCAAACACCTTAACACAGTATTTGGATTAACTTCCTTGATCTTTCTATGAAATATCTGGTAATATCCCTCCTGAAGTTCAACCTTAGAATGGCAGAGGCTATTTAATATAAAATGACACCAAGTTCAGTGCCGCACATTTGTTAAACACCATGAGCTAAATAATTTTGGGTTGCTGGGATTGGGTATGCTTTTCAAAGACACAGGATTCTGCAAAACATGGGTATATGAAGAGTTACTTGAGCCTAACAAGCCTCGGGTCGCCTATTAGAAATAAAATAGATTTAGCATTTTAAATTTATAATAATACCATAGTTCACA
Source organism: Dolichotis patagonum (assembly GCA_004027295.1). Taxonomy (NCBI): domain Eukaryota; kingdom Metazoa; phylum Chordata; class Mammalia; order Rodentia; family Caviidae; genus Dolichotis; species Dolichotis patagonum. Next base: position 16,210 of record PVJX010003476.1, on the reverse strand, counting down.
TTTTGAAAATATTACTTTATTTTAATACATACAACTAAGATTTTTTAGAACTGCTTTTTGCAGAGATACTGACTTCTTTTCTAAATGTCACTTACTCTAGACGCCTAAATCCACCTGCCTTTTGACACTGTCTGTGTAGAGAGCTATTAAGAAAGAAGCCATGCTCTGCTTTCAGAGTAGACAGTTTTAGGATGCAGATAAGATAACTGTGTACATTTCTTATGATGTGAGCCAAGCACAGCCCCCCACCAGGCACCGCTGTACATGCAGGTATTAGAGCTAATGCTATTTTCTTTAAAAGGATAATGTTAAGAGTCATTTGTGTCCAACACATTCTTGTCTATTTTACTGGTTAATCTACACTATGAAACTATTTTCTAAACTAGATGATCTCATTTTGATGGTTAGTATCGATGGATCCCTTCTTGTCTCATAACCCCACAAAATAATGGTTGTTACTACCATCGTGCCCTCTGTGGCAATGAAGAACTGAGATTCGCAGAGATCAAGTTACTTGCCTGAATCCTTCCAGGTCATCAGCTGGTAAGTGGTGAAGCTGGGATCAAACCTGGAAATCCAACTGAAGTTTATTTTGCCTCTGCATTGTAAGAGTCTTTCATGTGTTCAAGAGAGCTGCAAGCACCGAGTTCCGTGAGGGCCGCAAATTTCCACAGTGGGAAGTACAAGCCCAGGAGACGGAATGAAGACACAGGTAGACCCAGTGGAGCCAGCCAGACGCGAACGTTGCAACCCTGGGCAGGAGCTCTCGTGTGGCCCTCTAGATGCATAGGATATGAGCACCAGAAGGAAAGCCATACTTCCATCGGCTCCACACTTCTACTTTCCAGATGCAAGATCTGAAACCCAGGGAAGAGACATGATTTAAACTGTCAGTGGCAAAATGGGACTAGGCTTTCCAGTTCCTGTAAGTCCCAAACCAGGGCTCCTCCTGCTATTAAAAGCCAACAAGCTGCTCCAGGAGTCTTAGAAAGGGGAAAAGAAGACACACGGGGACACACACACACACACACACACACACACAGGTATGAAGATGATGCCTGCTCCAGATGTAGGCAGAGGACTTGTTGTGGAGTCTTAAAATGGGGAGAAGGGGCTATAGGATGGAATGGGCAGTACGGTGGGCAAAACCAGTGAAGAAAAAGAAAAACTTCAAATTCAATTCCATGGCAAAGGTAAAATGGAGAAAAGAGATGAATAATGAAAACAATCGCTTGCAGTTTCACATCTTTGATTTTACTTGGACATTGGTTCTTCTAGCAGGGATCTCTTATTGCCTTAAGAGGTTTGCAAGTGCGAAGGAAAATAAGATGTAGGCCAGGGATGTGGGTATGGGGATCAGCAGAACGTGCACACCGGGACCGGGAGGGCCGGTGGGTCCTCACGCAAGTCTGCACCTGCCTTTCCTTTTGTGCTTCTTGACGAGACGTCTTCCAGGAGTAGGAAAGCATTGCTGAGTTCTAATGCAGCTCACTTGGGTAGAAGCTAATACGATCTGGAGAATTCTCATAGCTCTGACTAGAGTAGCCGAGGAAATGGTTGAGAGGGTGACAACGAGAAGGTAAAGCACTGTAGAAAAGCCCTAGGTTTCCTCCTGTTTTGTAAATTCTCATTGCCATTTCTCCAGGTTAGAGATTTTGGTTGAGAAATGTTATAGGATATCAGCTTAAGCAATGTTCTGGCATTCATAAAAATTCTCACTTTCAACCTGCTGCCCCTAAATTAGATCTTGCTCAAACGAAAGACGTTAATTATAATATTCAATTTTTTTCCCTCATGTTTCCCCTTTTCATTATTACAAAACATTTCAGGGCAAACAACTCTGTGGCATTCTTGGTGAAAGATATACTGGCTTTAATGAAGTGGATACCGTCCCCCCCCCGCCCCCGTCCCTGGCCTCCTAGTTCTGTCCCTCTTGTGTTACTTTACTGTCACAAGTTAGCATTTACAGAGGAGAAAAGTAGGTTGGTTAGCAGGGGAGGGAGTTGTTTTTACTACTGGGAGAATGTAGGCTTAATTAGGTAAACAAAGAGGTTTTCCATTACATTGTAAACACATCTCCCCAAAAGACTCCATTTAAGTTTCTTTTTCAAGAAACTGGAAAATATTAAGAAAGTTAATTGGAGGTCACTTAAGGGCCAGGCACAATTATCTTCTGATGAGTGTGTGGCTTAGGGCTGTTTTTATCTTTTATTTATGACATTACATTCTTCAATGTGGGAATGCCAACTCAGTAGAGGCAGACATAATATTAAATAACACATTTCTCTATTTATATTTAAATAACCATCTGCATGAAATTATGCATAAGTCATGGAATAATTCCTGGCAGAAATTACTGTTTGTAAAATAAAAAAAATTGAGACATGGTGTGCTTTTCATACTAAATTGCCCATTGCTAGGATATCACACGCATCCGCAGGGTGTGAAGATGCTATGTCTCCTGCCCAATGCAAATCGCTCACAATGTTAATGAAGAGGATGGGGACAGCTGAAACAGTCATTTACGAGGGTAGGGATGGAGTGGGACAACGTGTGCAATCTGTACCTCAATGTTTCTGCCTTGATAATATCCAACTGAACGGTGGTAACTCTAATAACACAGCTCGGTTCTGCAGTGCATTTTCATTTTCAGTTTTGAATATGGCCTATTTTTTTCCTATTTGGGGTGAAAATCATGCATGTTCAGCTAAGGTAGGAAAAGGAGTCTTATTCGATGAAGAACCAGAACCAAGGTAGACTGACTACAAGATTCAAATGATCTTTAAATACAAAAAGAATGATCTCTCACCCTGCAAAGGCTCCTTTTCCAAATGAAGATGGACTACTTTTTCTTACCCTCCCTCAGCAAACCATCCCTTCTTCTTAAAGCTGCTCAGCCCTGAGCCCTGTGGTCAGTGCACGGACGGCAGGATGTGCCCTGAGGACAGCACTTGCCTGCCGCAGCAACGCCTTTGCCTGAGCTGTAAGTGGGTGAGGAATGGACAGACACATGGGGGCAGGCAGGAAGAGGAGCTGGGGGCTTGACGCCCCATCATAGCATCACGTCCTCCAACTGCATCTCATCCCCTCTCCTCCAGCTCATTCTTCAGCCAGTCAGAATCCGTGATGTTGCTGGACAGTCACTGGACACCCCTTTGCCTTCACAGTAGTGTCTGGACATTCTCAGATACCTCAGGAAGAGAAATAGAGACACAAACTACTCAGTCAGACATCTGTCTGGGCTGCATCCCCTCGCCCTGGCGTAGCTCCTTCTCTTTGAGTTCTTCTCATCCTATAAGTCATATTTGTTAATTTTCAAAAGTTGTTTGCTTCAACACAGCCAGGAAGCAGAGAAAAAGAGAAAGGTCCAGAGAGGAAGGGACTGGGGACCAGATGTAGTGCCACCAGCCACATCTCCCTGACCCATTCCATTCAACAGGGCTCCCTCTGGTAAGTATCTGTCATGTCCCAGTAGTGCCACCCAATTACAACCTCCTCAAAGTGTTATGCCACCAGTAAAATTAGAGCCCTCATAACCTACCACCCTTAGATGCATGAGACTTTGGAGGATATTTTAGATGTAAGCCATGACACCCAGCAAAGGTGTATGGGCCACCCGCAGAGGTGAGGAGTTTGGAGGTGTGCCTGAGAAACAGAAGGGGTCACACTTCTCGTGTTAGCAGGAGCTAGAGGACTTGCCGAAGGACCTTAGAGAAGTGAAGGACAGCTGAGAGCACCTGCCGGTGCTGCTCCCGCTCCTGCCCTCCCTCATGTCGCTGGACAGGGAAAGAAAGGGAAGATAGGTGTGCCCCTCGAGGAGATGGGTCTCTACCCCTGCACGTGAGAGGGACCAGGGATGGGTTGCTGGGGTACCCATGAGGGCTCTGCCCAAGACCTGGGTTCATCACCAAGCCGCTGAGGTTATCCTTACTAAGGTAACACTGCCGACCGTGAAGGGCCGCTGAGCTCCCTGTGTCTGAATATACATGCAGAGGAAAGGAGCGCACGGGCCTCACACTCCAGGGGCTCAGGCCCAGGCAGGGGGACAGCTGTGAGCCATCAGATGCCACTTACAACATGATGCAGAAACTGCGAAAAGAAAGGTAGAAGGAAGTGCCTTAGAGTAAAGTCAAAGGGTTACAGAAACACTCAAGAGCAGGTTGGTGATATATATTCCGAGACTGCAGGTGGAAGAAAAGTCTTCTGAGTCTCCCAGGATTTTTGACAAAGGAAACTGCATATCACAGAGGCACTGCAGAATGCAATAGACTTAGTAAAAGCGCACACATACACACATACACATGTACACACATGTACACAGCATTTGAGCAGAATATATTGCTTTGGCTAAGCAGGCAGGGAGGGAGCTGTAAGGATGCAGGCGCATCCTGAGGGGACTGAGGGTCAGGACAGCAGACAGCTGTCACAAGCCCAGAGACAGAACATTAAGCAAGTGCACGCACCTTGGCACAGTTGGAGGCTAATCGAGCGGCTTTCTCTCCACCACTGGGGCTCGATAGAAACTGCGCCTTGTCACACTCACATCTCCAGCACCCAGCGCACACAAAGCAGGGCCCCCAGGGAGCAGGCATTTACTGAGCACCACTGAAAGGTTACAAAACTGTATCGCTCCCTCACCTTTCTTGCTCACTTTCTGCCTCTTAATGTGCATGCTTTTCAATCTGATAGAGCTCAGGAAAGGAGTTGCAAAATTCCCAGCGGCTGTGTCAACTTCTCCACTTACAGGTTTCCGTTGCCTCTTTGTTCCCAAGTCCAACCTCAGCTTGCTGGAACACACACACACACACACACACACACACAAACCACTATTCCCTCCCTCCAGCGGCACCAGACTGAAGCACGTGGGAGGCGGAGGACAGCGGTGGGAGGTTTCAGGGGACTGTGGCCCTACTAGGAGATCTGCAAGGCCCCAGTGAGAAGCCTGGGTCTGTCTGGCAGTTGGCTTCATCCTCAGGTCTCCCAGAGATCGCAGCTAGAACCATCCCTTTGTTGTTATTTAGAAACAGTGGGTAGGCCGTGGGGGTGATGGAACAGATGGAGTGTGGTCAGAAGAGGTAGAAGTAGCCGCAAAATTCTTGGCTACTTCCTGTGATGTAAGTGACAAATAGAGAAAGAGCAGTTGGGGAGACAATAAGAAAGGACATAAGCACTGACTAAAGGCTCTTGGAGAGCACCCAAGAGGAAGCGGAAGAGGATTCCAAAGAGGAGAAATCCGAAGAGGGGGGCTGCCAACGGCTAGTCAGCGCCTTGGTGCCCGTGGGGTCACTGCGGCTGCTGGACCTGCTGCTGGAACTGCTGCAGTCCCACGTTGCAGTGTATGCCCTGCTCCCCGGGCCAATGCACTCTCACAGCGGCAGGACACTGGACAGTCAAAGATCCCATTCCACGGGAGACCAAGCGGGTTCACCCCATGGCAGTCCAGGGGGGCAAACCCACCCACACCCCAGCTTTCACCAATTCTGTTCTTCCAGAAATAATGATGAATGGTGCATCTTACCAACCCCATGGGCCCTTGGCGGCCAATCAGGAAAGGGCAGAGTGGTGAGACAAATCTAATCAGCTAATCACAAGACCTCCAGGAAGGTGCCTTTTAAATAGAAGCAGGGCCGTTGGTGGAAAGGAGGCAACCACCAGTGTGGACAGGTTCTGGGCATCTGAAGAGAAATGGCTCCAGGCTCAGTCAGTGAAAAGCCATTCCTTGCATTCCTTGTTTACTGTCAGCATGGCAAGCAGTGGGCTGTCACTTTAGCTGTTAATGGGACTAAACACTTAGGCCAACAGATTAAGCCTTGCTGAAACATTAAGAAAATTGGCCCAAACAGAGTTTGGGTAGGTGGTTGTTTAGCAGCTATTTCTTTCTTGGGAAGGAAGGGGTGATTGGTGCAAGACAATGGTTTCCTTGTAGCTGTGAAACAGGGGCAGTTGTGAATCACTAAGTAGATTTTATGTCATAAATAAGAGATTGTGTATAAAAAACCAAATATTTAATTTCCATCATTTGGACTGATTACACTGTGTGTTTTTTTAACTGAAATCAAGGAATACATTAAGGTGCAGCACAGATCTTTAAAAGTTATAATGAATCTTCAGGAGATAAGAAGAATCACTATGCCTGTCATCCGACAGGGCCCCCCAGGCAGCTGGAGGATATTAAAGGTAGAAAACTCTTCTTTGTTAACTGGTACCTTTTAAGATATGTCAAACCCATTTCGTGTGGAGAAGGGGAGTGATGTTTGCACAGTAGACATCTTTAACTTCAAAAACAGTTTTGCGAGCCTTTCAGATATCATAACTCTCTTCATGTAAATTTCTATATCTATACTCAACATGTCTTCTTAAGCAAGGATTTTTTAAGGTGGCTTTTATAAGTCTTTTATCCAAGGAAACATTGAGAACAACTAAATTTTGATTCTAAGTCTTCAACTCGCAGTTGTGAAAGGTCTTTATATTAAGAATCTTAACACTGTGCTATCTCTGGTGTGATCAGGGGAAAAAAGTGTGTATATTAAAATCTTTCGGATTAAAACTTCTTTGACAGGCCAAATTAAATAGAAAGTTCATTTTGATTTTGGAAATTAAAAGTTTTTACTCTACAATAGTCACAGTCTGCTTACACACATCATGAAAAAGTACATTGTTTGTTAGGAAGAAGCAAATCTAATGTTATAGATGATTACAGGGTCCATCTCAATAACCTTTCTCATTTTTTCTTCCAATCAAGTTGTCTATTCTCTGTGTATTGTCCTGATTTGCTAATTTCCTTCCACTGAAAACTAGCAACTTTTGCAACAGTTCTTAAAAGAGCCAGAGGTAGAAGGAGACAGGCAATGGCTCATACCTGGAATCTCAACTTCTTGGGAGGCGAAGGCAGAAGAATCATTTGAGCCCACAAGGTCAAGACCAGGCTGGCCAACTGGGTAATGTAGGGCACCCAGGCCTTCGTAGGAGACAGAGAGAGAGACAGAAAGAAAGAGAGAGACAGAACCAGAGACAGAGAGGCGAGGAAGAGGCGAGGGAAGGAGGAAATAAAAGGAAAAGGAAGAGAAAGAGAAAAAATCTTTAAAGATGTCTCAGTGTTAATGTTCAGAAAGGTGCTAAGATTTCTGTGATTCCAATGCCTTAGGAATCTTCAGACTTGACTGTGATTAACTGTGCTAATAACCAGGATGTTTCTTTTTAGCTTGTCTCCTAATGTTGCTTTCCAGAGCTGTGAAGACATGCTCATATTTGCTTTTCGTCTATATCAAGAACACAAGGCTAAGGAAAACAGAAAAAAGAAAGAAAGAAGAGTGTTTAGCAGTGCATATAGAATTGAAGCGATGGTAATCAGGGACCCTGGTAATTGAAGCTTTTGGGGAGGGGGAGAGAACCTTTCTTCTGGATCCTTCAGCCTGTTTAATAGGATAAAATTAGCTTGAGTGGTGCGGTGTTTGAAGAGGATGTGATGTAATTGGAAGTGCCTCCCGGGTTTGCCGCTGGACAAAGCAGTCAGGTGGAGCCACAGAGGCACAGGAGGATCTGAAGTAGGAAATGGCTTCCGCCACCCTAATTAGCCTAAATTAGCTATGCCAGTTTTCTGCTTGCTTTTGAATTTCCCTGTGAAAGCTACTTTCAGGCTGAAAGGAAAGAAGTATGAAATGCCCACCAAGACCTATATAACAGGGGAGAGGACCCTGGAGGGCCAGGGTTTAGCGTTGAGCCTTAAGAAGTGAGTGACTCCGAAAATATGGATGGGCTGGGGCAGGACCCCCAGCACTGGGGCAGCTGCTGCCGCCTTTGTGCTGAGAAACCGGACGAAGCACCTATCAGAAATGGGTTATTGGGAAACTTCTCCACACATGACGTACGGGCCTCACCTAAAAGCACAAAAGTGATTGTGGGTAAAGCAGATTGAACTCCGAAGCCAGGAGAGCCAGAGGAGGCAGTGTGTGTGTGTGTGTGTGTGTGTGTGTGTGTGTGTGTTTGGGAGCCAGTGCCAGGGAAAATTTTCACTTCTGACTCTAATTAATCAACAGGAAATGTGCAAAGACACTCCTAGTACTCCATACAGTTTGCAAAAATCAATTTTAATTAGCAGTATTTGGGTAGAAATAAATAATATCTCAACCTGAAAGTCAGATTTTTATTTTTATTGTCACCAACAAATGAAGCAAAATATCACTGTGCACAATAAAAACAATAAGAAATTGGGTTTTTTAGGTATTTTCTGTAAAGAGTCAGCCAACAAAAACCCTATTCTCCTCCAGCAAGTCCTCAAAGACAGGCTTTCGGTTACTCCAATGGAGCTCTTCCGGGTAAAAATGCCATTGCGTTTTTCATTTTGAATAAGCAAACTCTGAACATCCAAATGTTCCAGATAAGCGTATCACACACACACGCATGCACACGCACGCACACGCACGCACACGCACACACACGCACACGCACACACGCACACACACGCACACATGCCTAACTGTACTTCGTGTTGCTTATTTTTTCCTATCAAGCCTATTCATTACTGAGCCGTGATATGGATGGACCAGTACTGGGCCCCTGTAGAGAATGCCAAAAGCCTTGCTGATGTCTTAACATTTCTCTGTTTCTACAGAGAAATAATAATAATAACTAAGGGAAATATTTTCAAAAATTTCTTGAATGGCCAAAGAAAAGCAGAGGCTCGGAGAAGCCAGGTTTTCCAGAGCCCGAGACTTACACGAATTAAACAATATGCCATCACAAAAATTGTCCCACTCCCTGTAGCCCTGGGATGGCACCCATGTAGCTGGGGGCCCAGAGCAAACTCGCTCCTGGCCGAGTGTGTCTCTGTCCCGTCCCCCTGCTTAGGGTCCATCCGGTTCTTCTTTCTGCTTCTTTTATAGGAGTTCGTTCAACCGTGCGTTACACACTCTGGGAGCTCCTGAGAGCCATAAATTCCATGATTTCAAAATAGTGTCATTAAGCAACTTGGCTTAGTAACTCAAAGAGTGACAGGAACAATTGTGAGCCATGCCACAGGCATGCTCTGTGTGTGAAACAAGAGCTAGCAGATCACGCAGCAGGCGTGCCAGGTTGCCCGGACTGTACAGCTCTTGATGGTGCAATCTTCACCCGGGCGTCTGTTTGCTTTGTTCCCTGGGCATTTCCAGGTTTCTTCAGCCCAGGACCTGGGTTCTTAGCAATAGGGAGTGGAATCGTTGAAAGCTTTCAGTTGTGAAATTGTGTGTTTGTAAAACACACAGAAGCCACAGGTAAAGATCACAGTAATGACTCAGTCATTTTCAGACTTTCGTTTGAAGGATGAAATTTTGTTCTCCCCACAGTTATAAATGCAAAGTCGGGCTTTCACGTCAACCCACACAACTTGTCTCAGTAGTTAGCAGTTCAGGCCTTAGGGTTCAGGGATGGCTCCTCCAGACTCCCCGGTGCAGGGGCTTGTGCCCCGACAGCGTGCACAATGCTACCTTAGTTAGGGACATCTGTCCTTATTTTGGGACATCATTCTTCTTGGAAGCTTTCTGATAATTATTGATTGATTCAGTTGATTAATTGCTAAATTTAATGTGAGGCTCATGAACAACTTTTATGACTGATGCATTCATTTAAATTGCTTACCCTTCTCTTTCTGAAGCCCTAAATAAGGGCATCCGTTTGCTGCGGGTTCCCAGAAGGGTTTCTCTGATGCCTGACACTGACTGTGGCTTGTTGCCTAGCTCAGTTGCTGATCTGAGGGCAAATAAGCTGCAACGATCGTCACGTGATTCCTCAGAGACACGTGTGGCTCATTTAGTCAGTAGAATGCATGTGTGGGACAAGAACAGCTCTTGATGTTCCAAACAGGGGTACACAGAACAAAAGTGGTCCTGCCTTCATGGATTTTGGGACTAGGAAACCAAGAAAGCCAACAAGACTGTTTTGGACAGTGTTAAATGTTATGAGAAAGATAAGAAGGCAAAATGACAATGAGATGCCACTTCCCGCTAGGATGACTATAGTAAGAAAAGGAAAGAAAAATGAAACAACAAAAATGTAGAGAAATGGGAATCCTCATACACCACTGGTAGGATGTAAAATGGTGCAACTTCTATGGAAAATAGTCTAATGTGGTCTTGCAATGTTCTGCATAGACCCAGAATATGACCCAGCATTTCTACACCCTGGTACACACCCAGAGGAGTTAAAAGCCTTAGAAAGACACCTGCTCAGCACTGTTCATGGCAACGACTCACAGTATCCAAAAGGTGGAAAAAACCCATCAACATCTGAGTGGGTGAACAGAATTAGATGGGCAATGAATATTACTCAGCCATAAAGGCATAGATTCTGATACACACTATAGCATGACTGACCCTGAAAGTACCATGCTTAATGAAATAAGCCAGATACAGAAGGCTGAATACTATATGCTCCACTTATGTGAGGGACTTAGACGGAGGCAAATCCACAGAGATAGAAAGTAGAGTTAGAGGTAGCAGAGGTAGTAGGGAGAGGAAATTGGGGAGATTTTATTTAATGAGTGCAGAGTTTATGTGGAGATGATTTTAACAGTTTTGAGCATGGACAGAAGTATGGTTACATAACATTATGAATTATTATGCCATCACATTGTACACTCACATGTCTAAAATGGTCAGTATTGCATTATGCATATTTTACCACAGTTTTTTAAAAGTCAAGGATCTATCTGTCGCATTGGTGATTCAGTGGTAGAATTCTTGCCCGCCACACGGGAGACCCAGGTTCAATTCCTGGCCAATGCTATTGAGAAAGGTTCTTTTTTGTGCTCATTTTTAAAGAGAAAAAAATTCATTTGATGATGTTTTGGGGGCTGGGGATTTAGCTCAGCAGCACAAACGCCTGCCTTGCAAGCACATGGTCGTAACTTCAATCCCCAGTACTGATTAAAAAAAAAAAGTCAAGGATCTGAGTCAGGCATAGCAGTGCATTTCTTCGCCCCAGTACTCTTGGAGGCTGAGGCAGGAGGATGGCAAGTAATGGCCCAGTTTGGGCAACCTGAGTGAGACTCGGTCTCAGAAAGTCAAGGATTTGCGGCTGGTGGGAGCAGACCAGAGGTGAGGGGGGACAGGCCCTGGCTTGTGTGCTAGAGTGTGTGTAAGCTTTGGGGAAAGTGAGAGGGCAGTCGTGCCCAGAGCAGAGAGTGGATGGCTCACAAGCTGATCCCTGCACTGACAAAGTAACCAAGTAACCGCAGGCTGCAGCCGGCCACTCCTACAGGCCCAGGCCTCATGGATTTACACCAGCAATATTAAATGATTTTTAAAGAGGAGCCCTTAAACTCTATAAACTTTAGGCAACATAAGACCCAAATCCTCTCCTTAGAATGAATAATACAAAATGCGACCTAAACATCAAACTTGGAGGAAGCTGGGTCAGTCCATGTGTATTACTGCTTTGGAAAATAATTGAAAATTGGAAAATTTAAAATGGTTTTTTCATGTCCTTATTTAATTATGTTATTCACTCGCTTATTTAGCAAACACTTCTGAGGCCCCTACAATGTACCAAGCCTTGGAGGAAAGCCACAGAACACTGCCACAGACCTGAAGTCCACGACACAGCAGTTACAGTCGTGCCTTGGTTCACAAACTCCATTCCTCATGTGACTCTGGCTGCAAACTGAATTGGACCAGGACCGAATCAGATGCAATAGTGAGGTTCAGTGTTGGCCTTGTGGGGAAATTTTATTTGGTTCTTGTCCAATTTGTTTTGTGACCAGAATCGTGGAAACAGTCAAGCTTATGAACTGAGGTAGCACTGTACAATAGAAAGTTTAAGAACATTGTACAGATTGAGTTTGTCTCCTCGACCCATTGATTATAAATCCTTAAAAGACAGACTAGAGGAATTATTATACTGTATAGCTGCGAAGAACTTACAAGGTAATTAAGTTTAAACTCTCAGCTTTCAGTCAGTCAAGTCTTGAAACTAGTGAACTTGTCTAAAGCTGAGGAAATAATTTGTGAGATTCACGACCAGAAGTCAGGTCAGCCTGGCCACTGGGCTGGGCTTGTCCCACTACTCTGTGCTCACATTTCTTTGAGTCCTTCTGGCTCCTTCCTGCTTCTCTTCCATCCTGCTCATTGTCTACTTTTGTGTTCCCATGGTAGCTCTTTCTGAAATGGGAATTTAGTGACAGTGGTCTCATATGCATAGAGAAACAACCATGGAATTTCTACCGAAATCGTCTACTGCCTCACAATCTGCATTTACTTAGCGACCACACTGTCCCTAGTTGGATGAGAATGTTTGTCTTGGGAGGCTTGAAAGAAGTCACTCTGATGGAAACTACGGTAAGCGAGGGACCCCAAGCCTGATCTCACTGCCAGCAGCGGATGCACATAAACTCCAGGCTCATGCTTTAGCTCACCGCTGTCCGTCTCTCTCTCAGTTCCTCACCAGTAACATGGCAGTGGCCGTAACAAATGCACCGGCTGATGTGTGTTGGAATCACAGCACAGCACCAGACATGTAGAAAGTGCGCAAACTATTAGCTTTGTTATTAGTGTTGCTGTAGTTAATGCTGAAAATTTCCTGAGTTTCAATGTAGGTTGTCTGTATTATGGTAACTTTTCTAAAACTAAGAAATTGAGTTCAAAAATGTACGTCTCAGACTCTAAGGGATATATAAACTACTGTGCCAGGTGATTAAGAACCCTTACACATGTCGGCTACCTCCATCGCCCTCACCGTTTAAAACCCACTCAAATCACATCACCCACTGAGGTCACCCAAATTGTCATCGAAAACCATACTTTGCAGCTCTGCTTGTCTAAACTGCTATTTGCTCCAGGCCGTTTTCAAAGCTATAAATAAATGGTAAAGAAGAAAAACTGACAGAAATACAATTCAGAAGGCTTGAAAATGGCCAAGGTTCTACCACTGACACAAGAACCTGGAGAAAAGCTGGTGGCTCTCTGAACCCACTAGGAGGATTCCTTCTCTTTGTGTGGACAGAAAGTCCTGCCTCCACTCACCTTACCAACTTGAATGCTTACCTGATGAGAACAAGGGTCCTGACCATATGGTTATTTCTCCTGTGCAGTGATGATTTAGGACAGGAAGGCATCAGATAGTGAGTTTTAGGGGCTTTGCAGAGCTCCTTGGGCTGATTCTGATTCTCTTTCTCCACAAGTGAAACCGGAAATACAGCAGCCACCTGGATGCGTGGAGACGCAGTCAGTGGACACGTTAGCCTGCTCTCTCCAAAGCCTGCTGGGATCGAGAGAAGACAATTACAGGCATTATGCAAAGCCGAGTAGGCTATCTGCAGCTTTGCCTCTATATTTTCAGACTTGTTCCCATATTTGTTTACAGCCTGCGGAGTTGGCAGTGCAGCACCAGTCTGGACGCTTCTCCCTGCAAAGACCTCAGGTGTCTCCTCCTTCACACTGTGGCTGAGGTGTGAGCCACCTGACTGACATTCGTGATGCCTTCACCCAAGCAAGTCAGATGACAGGTCAGCTGGCAGCAGGAACAGCACCAGAGCTGGAACTCAAACCAAGCTAGGGACTTCCATTTTCACTGCTGGTAGGACAGACATCTGATTTGGAATTTGCTTCTGAAGATGATCTATGACTTAGGGTTCACGGTGATGTCCGCTACATCATTCCTTTGTTTCACAATTTTTGTTTCTGTACAAGGAACTGAACCCAGGCCTACCACTAGGCCATATTGCTTGCCCTTCTTATGTTTTATTTTGAAGCAGTCAGCTAAGTGGCCCAGGTTAGCCTTACACTTGGGATCCTCTTGCCTCAGCCTCCCCAGTAGCTGAGCTTATAGATGTGCCCTGCCTGTTTCACCCTTCACAGCAATTGTCAGCCCTGGTTGGTCTGTTGTCTGACCTCCCACCTCAGAAGGGAAGCGCTGTAAATCACAGGAGCCTTGCTGCTACGTTTCTATTGCCTTTCCTAGTGTGGAGCTGCTGAAAACATTTGTTGACCAAATCAGTGTCTGTGTGTCACAGAGCTGCAAGTCTTGAATTGCCTTCAAGGGGAACAGAGCCTTGGGGTTTTGTAAGTGGGGCAAGGTTTGTTCCATTGCTATAGTTAAAAAACGGAGTTCTGCTTGCTTCCCAGTCTTCAGAAAAAGAGATAGTTAATACCTACAGCTTCAGAATTCCTATTTCTCTCATTTAAATTCCCCATGCTTTAGGTTGTTGCTACCTCTTTATCTGCTTGTAATCAACATAATGAGAAAACAGCAAGTCAGTATTTTCTGGGAAATGCAGAAATAGACAAGGGCATAAATTCAAGGGAGTCTTAATATGTGTATGTGTGTCTCCACAATATTAACATGGCAAATTTCATGTTCTGAATGTTTTGCCACAACTTAAAAAAAGTTTAAAAGTATACAGCCGATAACTACTCGGTAACTGAGAGCTGTTAACACTGTCCCCTGTCATCTGAAGGGCTCACTTTCTAGTTTAATTTTGGTTGGTTTGTATATAATTGTCAGGTGTGCTCCTGGCTACTGTGTCCTGCTGTCATGGACAGTAGAAAGCTAAATGCCTGGAGAAACCAATTTAACAGTGCAGCTGACAGTGCTAAGTTTTAAAATTACCAGGTGGAAAAATCAATAAAATTATCAGCCTGAATTTCCCCTTGTCTTTTTTCTCTTGCCTGTTGTCTGACTACCTTTAATTACAAAGTTGTCAAACTAACATAAAAGCAAGGAGAATTGTATAACAAACGCCTATATGCTCATCGCCTCAATTTAGCAACTACTGTATTTACCATATTTTTCCCAGAAGAACTTTAGTTCCAACGAGTGAAGACCGAATCTGTGAAGCTGAGGATAGTGCAGACATCTCCTGACACAAACGCGATTCTATGAGCACTGCCCTTTGCTGCTGTTGACTACAGCCTTTTTCTGTATCTTTTTTTAGGTAATTATACCAGATAAGCCAAAAGTGCAATGCACATTGTTTGTGAGCACCAATGCTTACAAGTGCTAAACCCTCTCGGGTTTGAGGTGGGCTTGCCTTGCTATGGAGCTGTGACTTCTCTTGGTGCTTGGGTATTAACAGTGAAAGTCACCAGGCCCTGAGGACATCCGGTCCTCCAAAGAGACCACAGGTGTGAGCCAGTGATGTGGTCAAGATGTCAGATGAAATGCTTTTCACAAGTTTATATGTACTTTTAATTTTCCTTGGAACTGTGAAAATGTGAAGTAACAATAGAGATGAACAGCTCTAGCAAGACGCTGTGCTATCACGACACAGTGGTGATTGTGTTGTCCATGGATTCTGACAGGAAGTGACTTCTTACCCTCTTCTAGGCTGGTCAGCCTAGGTGGAAGCTGGAGGATGGCAAGTCACATTAAAACAGGACAGAAAACAAGTACCGCATGACAGCACGTCATCTAAAAATGCAGGTCCAGCCCCCAGGGAAACCTGAAGCTACAGGAGTTTTCGTCATATTTTAGAGGAAAACCACTGTCTCTTGGAGAAAGGCAGTAACACTACAGTGGACCAACATGGAGGCTGGCACCAGATTTCTCAGTTTCAAATCCTGGCTTTACCACTTCCTGATTATAGACCTTGACCAAGGTACTTAATCTGCACTTAAATTTTTACTTGTACTTCTCTACCCAGTTTGTCCCTTTGTAAAATGGAATCACTACAGAATTAAATGAGCACGGTGCATTGCGCCATAGTATGTGTTTCATACTAAGTTATGTAGCAAAATGAAGCTATCCATGTTTTAGAAGAAAGCTCTCTAGACTCTCCCTAAAAGAGCAGCCCTGCTGGGCATTGTGGTGCACACCTGTCATCCCAGCGCTCGGGAGGCTGACGCAGGGGGACTGATAGGAGTTTGAGGCCAGTCTGGGCTACACAGTGAGTTCAAGGCCAGCCTGAACTACATAGTGAGACCCTGTCCAAAAGAACTCGATAGATAGATAGATAGATAGATAGATGATAGATAGATAGATAGATAGATAGATAGAAAAGACCAGTGCTGTGATCTTAGGAAGCAGTACAGTCCAGTAAGCTGGATACAGAAAGAAGACTGAATGGGCAAAGAATGTTTATCAACTATCTGTACAGTTTTCTAGAAATGCCATATTATATAGAATTCTGACATGTAACAAGCTCTAAAGACCAAAATGTCTCTTTTCCATAAATATTCATTTGAAGACAAAACCTAACCTGTACTGACATGGAATTGTTTATGGCCTTATTTATCCCACT